>JAVQJG010175143.1:0-15000 GCA_036024015.1 Craterocephalus amniculus
CACACACACACACACACACACACACACACACACACACACACACACACACACACACACACTCACACACACACACACACACAGATTTAGCTCTATTTGAAGAACCCATCAGCTGACACCCAATACGTTTCATCGCTCTGTATCATACAGCTCCATCCTTCTAAGGAGACTATTAAAAACACATAGTAAGATATAGTGTTTGGTGAGTGGGTGACATGTTCCTACAACCATGAGCATTGGGACACTTTATTTAAAGGAGTGAAACACATGCATGTAAAGTATCACATCGTATCTAAAAACATCTCCCAAAAAATAGAACAGTGTTTGCTTTCTGTTTTAAGTATATAATACTCAGATCTTTAAAGGCCATTATTCTTACCACCATCAACTAATAATAATAATAATAATAATAATAAACAGAATTATGTCCTTAGTGGACATATGAGGGGAAATATAAAGTAAGACTTAAAACTTAGCATCCTATAAAAAGTACTACCATACACACATTGATTCATTAGATATATTTAAACAAGAAGGTAAAGATGAATCTAAACAAATGAAGATCACACAGTTATAGATTCATAGATGGAGAAAAAAATACAATATCTAAAAAAAATAAAGTAAAATAAAATAATTAGTAAAAGAAAGTTCTCTTCTTTAGTGACCCCTTGGTTTATGAGGCTGGCGAGGTCAGGGCGTTCCTATTTTTTCTGTATGCTTTACTCTGCGCACGGTGCTCTTTAGTATCATCCTGGTTTGAGAAAAGAAAATCTTTGTTGTCATTTTGGTGAATATGTGATGAGGAAAATGTTAGCTAATGTCCATGTCTTCTGGAAAGAGTATCTAGCTGCACACTTTTGCAACTCTACGTGAAAGCATAACATTTTCAGAGTTAAACATCTGAAAACATCTAATTTATTCTCATGTTTTTTTTAGTTTGCGCTGAAAATAAATGAAAAAAAAAGCTTTAACCTGAAAAAAAAATTCAATTTTTTTTATTTTATTTTTTATTTAGCCTTTATTTTACCAGGTCAGTCCCATTGGGACACAATCCAAAGTTAAGTCAAAATCTGCAGGGAACCAAACCAATTACTTTTTTGCTGGATTGAAATATGTGAGATCAAACAATAAAACAGCAAACAAATGGGAAACCTTAAAGCTGTTGTTGAAAATCATACTGTGGTGAAAAGCAGAGGGATCCTTGGTACCAAAGAAAGGCCTCACAGATGAACTGGAGGACCCCACATGATGAGGTGAGACATATCATGGTAACAAGAACAAACAGCGGCCATGTCTCAGACAACTGCTGATGATCTAACACGCGCCCTGGATGCTCCTGAGATTTTCCCATGTGGACGCTCCATTACCTCAGCGGGGGATCTCTAAATCTGTCATCAGATTTAACGCTTCACTTCCTCTCCTGTGTTACTCTCCAGGTGCGGCCGTCCTCTTCATTGATGGCACCATGTACAATTCATGAGAGGAAACTGATGCCATCACAAAGGTCTGTAATACTTGGAAAAAAACAGAGGTAGAAGTCTGGGTTTGACGGTTTAATTGTGCGGTTTAGAGTAAGCAAAACGTGGAGCGAGTGCCGATAATAATCTCCCAAGAAGAGGAAGCTGTGGTATGGCCAGAGCGCAGGATTGAGCAGGAAACTTGCCAAGTTGACACGGAAAGAAATAAAAACACCATGGGCTGAGGAGGGAACAGTGAAGGACTTGTTTTCAATGGGTGGGAATGTTTGCAAAACACCTCTGACCTCTTCCTCTTGTCTATTCTTACCTGATAAGCTGAAGGTCAACGGTGAAAAGTGAGGGAAGTGTCACGGCCGTAGGGAGTGTGTGTGGTGAAATGGGTGTGTACTGCTTTATACATAAAGGATGAAATTACAGAACTGCTGAGGCTCTTGCATTGTTTGCTTAAACTGTGAGAAAGCAGAACACTTTGCAGCTTCTGAAGAGTTGTCTGAAGTTACAGGCACCTCATCGGAGTCGAAGCTGGACCACCCGTACTCGGAATATTGATTCCTGATTAAGTGGAGCATCAGTTTCGTGTTGATGGAGAAATGTAGTTTGGATTCATGTGTGGAATTGTCAGTCTGTAATGGAGATGATATCATGACAGGCTGGCAGATGTCGAAGATGCCAAGAAGATAATGGTTTACACTAAATCATGTCCAAGGTACAGAAAAATCTCTAATCCATGAAACTAAACTCACTCATTTACTTGGTTTCCCACTTTCAAAAACATTTATATGTCTCATCCAAGCTGAAATGAGGAAACTCCGAAGGCCAAACATATCAGCCAAACCACATGGCCGAAATGAAATTATGATACTGTTATTTTCCTGCTTGAGTTATTTTTTATTCCCGCTCTACATACCCGCAGGAAGAAGTCATTTCTCAGACGGCGTGAATTTCTGGCCAAAGTTTCATTTAAAAAAGTCTTTTTCTGGACTTTGAATTCCTCTGAGCAGCGAAGGCGTGAAGTCAGTGTTGCTGGGCTCTAAGTGGAGTGGACAGCCTGCTTGCTTCCTCAGACATGTCTACAACGCAGTAATTCACAACATACTCTCATGAGCCACAAGTCAGGAGTATATTTAGGCTCCTCTCACGTTCCGAGAGCAGCGGGGAGATGGAGCAGGAAGCGCTTTTCCAGCAGACACCGGGAGCTCTATCCAGGGGAGGAATTTCCTACGAGGGCTGGCTTTTCGTGCTTTTCTGAGGCGTCTTTATAGCGGCTGAGGTCAGGGGGAGCTGTGGCATGTGAGGTGGCCTTCTGCAACGTAGCCATGTTAAGTTTCGCAGCAGGCTGCAGGGGTGGAGCCAAGCCTGCCATTCCATGCTAGATCTAAACCGTCAAGTTCAAGACAATAGTTGTCGAAACATGAGCTCAGAAAAGTTGTTCTACTTTGAGATGGATTGATACAGAGGAGACGCATGAATCTTGATGTTTTGTTAAACTGACTTATGACCTTGATGAAATTGTTTTTTATTTGTGATTCTATGTCATCAAAGATCAACCATTTTAAAAATAAAAGTTTATATAGTTAATCAAAGTTAATTCTCCAACCTGCCAACATCAGTGCATTTTTCATTAGCGTTTTATAACATAATCTGATATCACTTAATGTGATTTTTCTTTTCCCCAAATTATTAGTTTATTGTAATTGGATTGTTGATATTTTCTATTAACATATTTATTTTCACTGCAGAGAAAGACCTCAAGAATAAAACTGGATGAAGACTCTTTTGCTGTGCTCTGTGTGCAAGATTTCATTTAAAAGGTGCAGCATGTAACAAAATTAAGACCATTGACAGAAATTCTTAATAAAAAAATTAAAACTGTGCTTCTGTTTTTATCTAATCACTTTACTCAAATAATTGTTGTTTTTCATCTCTTACAGTTAGCCATTTATATCTATTTGCTTTGGGTCCAAATCATGACAGCTGCTGTATTTGTGCCCCTATTTTTTACACTACGGTGTTTCTTAATGGACAAAAAGCTCTGTAGGTGAAGTGGGAACCCTCAGAGTTTAAACCTGCAGTACTGGCAGCAGCAGATAGACTTCAGCCGCGAAAAGGCATTTGTGAAAGATGCTTTTAACACATCCTGCGCTTAAGGACTATTACATTAAGAGAAGGTTCTGCAGTTTTGATTTCATGATCATGGAGAGATCATCCCACAACAGAGGTGATAAACACAAAAAAGGTTGACTGAACATCTTCCCATCGACAACAACCAGAGTCGTGCAGAGTAAAATTTAACATTTTTCCTTTGGATTTGGAAAAGCAGTAACTTGGAATAAATGGATCACATCACAAAAGGTGTCCTGATGAAAAAACATGGAAAGTATACACAGAAAAGCTTCATTTAACCAGTGGACTTGAATCCAAAACCATTTGCAAAGAGCCTTTGTAGTGCAAACCACCACACTATGTCACCCTCCACACCAATCATACATGTATAATCCTACACATACGTTGGTCTGCTCACAATGCGATAATAAAGATCGAGCAGCTGAGTAACTCCTGACTACAGCTTTGCTTTGCCTGTGTAGTGGAAACCAGGCTATCATCTGTCCAGCCCTACCCCCACAGAACTGATTAGTGTAAATGATCCTCATTTGCAGAGGTACGTAACACAACACAGATTATTATTCTGTGCTGCAGGAGTTTTTCTGCACTCTTCCTGTGGCATGAATCATTAAACAGGTGACTGTAATCCATCCAGATAGCCTGCTTCTCCGGGTGACGAGCTACCTGATGCTGCATGGAGACCAACTAAACTGACAAAGCTTAGATTTTTTCCAGAATTTGAAGGTAAATATTGATATTGGATATTCAAGTGCAAAAGCTATATAATGTATATTCTCTAAAATCCAAATCATGGGTTATCAAAGGCTCAATGCTGTGCTTAAAGGACATTTATTGGGGATTGCAAATAAAAAGAGCAGGTTCATGTTTGATGGTTATACTGAGAAATTTCCAAGATCTTTAATGACAAAAAATTCAGAACATTTTCATAAAACTGCATCTTTTTTCGTTTTGCTAAGGTGAGAAAGTTTTCCAAGTATGACCTAAAAAGCTACAAGGGGCCAATAAGCATGTATTTAAAAAAATGAAAAAAACTAAACAAAACACAAAACCTACAAATCATCTACAATGAAGTGAAATTGTGGAGCAAATGTCTTAAAAGTACAAGAAAAAGCACCTGGTGGGCATTCATCTTGTCACAGTATTACGGCTTGCACTATGGCAACTGCTTCTGTGTCAACAGAAATCTTGGACAGCTTCATGCAGTCCAGGACTGAGCGACACCATTGGCTGGCTGGATGAATGACTTGCAAACTTGTTCATCTATTATGCATGCCAGTTCACCTTTACTGTGTTCTTAGGCTCATTCTCAGGTAAACACAACAGAGAGACAGCCAGTGTCAAGGAACTGAACCAAAAGGATAAGATCTCATTGTGGTAAGCAATTATTTTGTGACGTTTTTTGCTTTAATTCTTTCATATGGTAACTGGATTCATAACATATTTACTTTAGTCTGTTTAATCGGTACTATAGACACTTCGTAACCCTATAAATGCTTGATACAGTTGTCTTGATGGTTTTTACTGTGTGTGTGAAATTTAATGAGTAATCTGGGTTATTTAATTAAAAGCTATTCGGCGAAATACTGCAAATATTGAGACATGAAAATATATTTTTTTTCAGCAGTGGGACCCCAAGAGGAGTTAAAAATGGAGCTGCTTGGATCCACTTTGACAGCCACTTATACTCGGCCAAAAACCAGCCACTTCCTCCCTGCCATCTCCACTATGGCATCCAGCTACCGCAACACCCAGCCAGCCCTGGCCATGAATGCCAGTGCCAATATGTGGAGAACCAACAGCTATTACAGGAGCAGCAACATTGTCCCATCCCCACCTTCCATGCAGAGAGACAATTTCGATCTGGTTCGAGCCAAGACTACTTTCTACCCCTCCAACAGGAGTGCTCTGACCACCCGGTACACGCCTGATGACTGGTACAAGTCCAACCACAACAACTACAGGGAATCAGAGTCATCCCGGAAAAGCGCAGAGCGACTGAGGAAGGACACGATGAGGCTGATGCAGGATAAAGAACAGCTCACGAGACGCACACAGGAGAACACCAGCAAGAATCTCGCTGAGAGGGTCAACGACATTGTCTTCTGGAGGTCTGAGCTGAGCCATGAGATTGACAACATGGTGACAGAGATAGCAGCGCTCAACGAGGTCAAAAGGAGGTTGGAGAGAGCCTTGGCCGAGACTGAGGGGCCCCTTCAGGTGAGGAGGAATATATAATCAGTGTGTCCAAGGTATGTGCTGCTTTGAATATTTGTTCTCTGGCATGTAGGCACTGAATGGCAGTCAGATCGTCCTTCACATATATCATATCTCAGGGTGAAACGGTTTTACTCTGGTTCACTGCTTGGTTGTGGGAACAGTATCCATTTAGATTGCAGCAGCGATCCTGTTGGGTCAAACTCTTAATTAGGACACCTTAGTGCCCTGTTGGAGCCATCGTGGTCATTTGTGTCACCCAGGGTGAGTCAAATTGATCTGTTTGAAGATCTTATGACATGAGCACCTTGCTAGGCTAATATCATGTGGCAGAAGGCTTTCTAACAGGCTTCTCCAGGCAACCGAAACTGGAGTATACCCAGCCCGACACACTGCAAGATATATGCATAGTGGAATGTGAAGGATAGTTTACATACATGCATACACCCTTCTCAAATTAGTCTTCACCTACATGAGCGCTGCATGTTGAGTTACTGAGTGACTCCTAATTCAACACAACCATCTCTACGTGTTTGAGTCACAATCATTTTGTCAATAGGTGTCTCAAGAGTGTTTGTACCACAGAGAGAAGCGGATGTCCATCGATCTGGTACACGATGATGTAGAAAAAGACTTGATAAAGGTAAAATAACAGCAGGAGTGGATGTGTTTATTATGATACCAGTCTGATTGCAGAAAAAAAGCTCACTATGATGTCTTTCTACTTGTGCTTAAACCAGGAAGTAGAAGTTATAAAGTCATGCCAGGAGAGGATGAGGCGCCATCTGGACAGAGCCATCGCACAGCTGGCGTAAGTTTTAAGATGACGCAATCATGCATCTCTAAATGTAAGATTCCACAGGTTTATGAGCATTTCTACCTTTTTTGGTGGGGGTTCAACAGGTCGAACCGAGCAACCCAGCATGAACTGGAAAAAGACCTGAGTGACAAAGTCTCAGCGCAGAGGATAGATGACAGGTGCCACTATTTGAGAAATACATCCGACGGTATTGGCTATTACAGAGGGATTGACAGAATAGATCATGCGTGAGTATAATTTAAATTATTTAATTGTTTAATATGATTACATCTTTGAACTGCTAACATGGTGCTGCTTCTTTAAAATGGACTGGAATACTGCTGGAGGGCTTCCAATTAAAACTACCTAAAGTTGTTTAAAAGTGTTAGATTTCAGTCATCGCCTACGCTGTCTCATTGTAAACCTAACTTTATATCTATAAGAAGAATAATCTCTGAAGGTATCAGTTACTATTGCAGGAGGATACTAATTCAAAGGTTAAAGTTGACATGTTTTTAAGCAACCAGTTGACGTAGATGTGTGCAATTCTTCTCCTTCTCGTCAGCGTCTCTCTGCCGGACTCGTGGTCCAAGTTCACAGATGACAACATCCTGCACTCCCAAAGTGAGCGGGCTGCCTCCCACAAGCTCAGGGATGAGATTGAAATCCTGCTGAGCATCACGTCCAATGAAATGTGGAACCAGTTCAACAATGTCAATGTTGCCTTTACCAACCGCATATCAGAAACCTCTGACGCCAAGAACAGCCTGCAGGGACATCTGGCCAAGGTGACTTTTTTTCTTTATGATTGTGTTTTATGAAACACAAGTCCTAATCATTCTTTCACTAGAATTTTAGCTTTTTTGGTTTCAAAGTCACAATCACATGAATCCATGTTTAAAGCCAAAATGTCATTCACTCTCTTCATTTACTCTTTAACAAAGTTTGCCACACGTAGAAGGAGGTCATGGGTATCGAATCTTTACTAAGCATCATCTGCAAAAGGTCTTTGTAAGGGTGTGAAATCTCTTGATTTATTATCGGCTGTATGACACATGGAGAGCACCTGCCCTTTGTGTTAGACTGAATATAACATTACTTGCACCCAAAAAAAATAATCCATAGCTTTAGCTATATTCCACACTGATCATGGGAGCTGGGTCTTAGTCATCCTGTCAATGCATTCAAATGATGACAGCAGCGGTAATTTGAGTCACACTGTCCTTAATAAACCTAGTCCCTGCCAGCTGTAAGAAGAAGTGATTGACTGAAATTAAATTACAACAAACAGGCAGGGACAGAGTAATCCATTCAGCAGCAGCAGATAAGAAATGTGCTGTGTGCTGCTTCTTAGTTCTCTGTTTCATTTCTTCTGTCTAGATTTTCTCCTTTAGATCTGATGAGCTCCTGTTAAGCTGCACTCTGCATGGATGGAAACTCGTCTGCATGATTCAGAAATGGTTTGTCTCAATTATTCTGCCTTTTTCATCCAGACTCTGCAGGAGATCTTCCAAACTGAGATGCTGATTGAGTCTCTGAAAAAGGCCATCAGAGACAAGGAGAGTCCACTGAAAGTGGCCCAGACCAGGCTGGAAGAGAGGACCCGCAGGCCTAACATAGAGCTCTGCAGAGACAACCCCTATCACAGGTAGCTGCTCGGCCCAGTCCCCCATCAAATGTCTACCTCTTGTCTACAACACAAAAAGTTATTGGCTTCAGTGTAAGGAGGTCTAGTATTACTCACAGTGGAGTTGTTACCCTGTTAAATGAAGGCAACTGGACTTCTTTTCCTAGTTCTTGAACATGTTTCACCTTTTATCTGAAAGGTTCTCAAAACATAGCTGACTAGTTGCTGGGATATTAACATTTTAGAGCCACAAAAGTCCTTGTCACTGACCAACCTGTTCCAAGCTCGAAACAACTGCACTGTAACAGCAACTACAGAAAACCAGCTGCTAAACAGGATGAGATGTCGGCAGGTCAAGCAGTAACTTCATAACTGAGTGTGAATGTTTCAGCAAAAACTTGCAAACCTGAAGCTCCTCACCTGTCTGGCTGAACTGCAGAAGTCTATTGGGTGAGAAGTTAAACATCTTTAAGAGCCAAGAAAAAGGTCCAGTTAGCTTCTGTTCAAGCATTTTAGACTGCCATGACTCACACGGTTGGATTTATATCAACATTATGAATGAAATGCATAGTTTGTGTTTTCATGTTTTAAGTTTTGTTGATCAAAATACTGTTGTCTAGAAATCAAAATATTATCTTGCAAAAAAGCCCAAAACAAAATAGGACAACTACGTGACAGAAAATTTAACAGGGAATGAAAATTAAATAAGTTATAAAAATGCAATACAATTAGAGTTAAAGTGTCATGAGAACACACCAGTCCCTAACAAGATGAACCCAGGACACAACAAAAATGATTGGATAATATTACCAGACGGGACATGAACTTAGCTCTCCTTGGTGAAAGTCTTGTTTTTAACTTGTGCAACTATCCCTCTTTTCACTTCACAAAGATTTACACTCCTCTGAAATTGGGCCCAGAAAACCCCAGGAAATATTAACTTTAGAGTGTGTTGTGTCGTTAAAACACATCTATAAATACACTGTTCTTAAGCCGCAGCAAATCTAAAGCCTAGAATGTTCCAGATTACAACCTGCAGATGGATGCTAGGAGGGATTGCCTCGTAATCCGGCAGGGGTAACTCTTCCAGGGTACAAAGCAATTCGATAATTTAAGATGAAAATGGAGGAAATATGCAAGCAGAGCTGTCCATAGCAGACAATCGAGACATCTAAGAATCAGAGCTGGATGGAAGGATTTTCAAATTCACACCACAGAGTAATGAAAAAAAAAAGGTTGACCTTCTTCTTGACTTTTTTTTAATTATTTCAAACTAAGGATAGTAGCTGGCTTACTTCAGAGAAAATAACAGTCTATGACCTGCTAAACTGCCACTTGAACAGATATAGATCAGTTTTTCAAAGTCCACAACAGAAAATTCCTATTCATTCATATTAGGGAAATTACAATCACATCACACAAAGTTGTGTGAAACCACAAAGAAACATATTAAGATATGAATCCTTCAACTTCTTTTCTAAAGTGCCATCCCAAGGAAATGTATTGTGGGATTAAAAGTCTCTTGCCTCTCTTTGTCTTTGGTTATTCAGACTTGTGAGTGAGGTGAGAGAAATTGAGGATACCATCCATAAACTTAAGGAGCGGCTGATGGAGGCAGAAAACACTCTGCAGACTCTGGTCAAGACCAAAGCGACCCTGGAACATGACCTGTCCATCAAGGCCAACTCTTTCTTCCTGGACCAGGAGAAGTGCATGAGCATGCGCAAGAGTTTTCCCAGCATGCCCCGTCTGGTGGGCTACACTTAATTCAAGCCTCTTAAAATAAAGTTATAAAAGATTAATATACATAATTAATATTAAAGCTTTTAATAAAGAGCTAATATTTGTTTTATAGCAAGTTTTCATTCAACCAACAGGTTTCTCATACCTAAAATTTGACAATATATCGCAAATGATTGTGCTGAAATGTACATGTAAAATGAAATGTTTGAGTTTCACTGCTCCTACATTTGTTTACAAACTATTTGCTCTACAATGTGGAAAAATGGAATAATCAGATCTTTGGTGTTGGGATGGTTTATTACGACATTACATTTTTTTTCTGGAGGAAACTTCCAGCCAGATATTTAGAAGCAGCCAAAACAGAATTCAGGCCTGGCCCTGCTCACAAATCCAGGATCTAAAGTAGAGGCTGATGACTTTCACCTCAAAGAGCAGAGTTTAAAAATTGTATCTGTTATTGGAGGAATGTAAAGAGCAGTTAGAGGAACCCTTTGGCTACTGTTTGGCAAATATTGTAAACACCCAAGTTTTATCACTGTTAGTAGGTATGAATGATGTTTTGATGTGATATCTTTATATCCTTTCTTGTCAGAAGAGGCTTAAAACTAACTATAAAGCAAAATTTGGTGGATATGAATAATTTTGTACTCAACTTAAGCAAATAGATCATATGCTGATGAATTTGGGGTAAGTTGGAATATTTTGTGGGTCATTTAAGGGTAAAACAAAACATGTTAGAATTTGTAACGTCTCTCTTTATGTATGCACTTTCTTCAGACTCACAGCAACTATTTAGAAGAAAAAAAAATTGCTTTCATGTTGCTGAATAGTCAGTTATACTGTAAATGAATCGGCCATAATTCACATTGGCTTATCAGTTACAGCCATCATGGAGTGGAAATGCAGTCCCTACTGACTTCTCAGATGTCCTTATTGTGACCTTTTCGCTGCACCATATGTATCCTGTTGGAAGTTGGAATATAAAATTATTTAAACTTTTTGTTAGACTTATTAATATTTTGGACACAACACCATTACATAAAAATATTTTTTATCCACACCCCTTATTTCCAGCATTTACATGATGGGTATTTCTTAATGTTGTGGTAATTATGAATAAATGATGCAACGTGTTCCATAGCAGCATCCAGAAAATACTACGTTTCCATCTCTTCTTTTAACCTCACGTACTGCATTGAAGTGGGATTTGACTATCATCTGAGAATGATCCATGTATGAACCAGGTCTGTGCGGTGGGGAAATATAGATTGTAAAGAAAAACTATGGCTTTGGAATCCTTCTTTAATGACTTAAATGACCCATTACTCATCAAATCACCTCAAGGATGAGCTGTGCAAACAACTTGCAGAGCTTCACACCATGCTATCAGACTTCCCTCCTCTTCTTCATCCTTCTGTTCCGTGACACCTGCATGCTCCGCTCCAGAGAAGGATCTAAAGAGTTAACTCTCGGGTATCGGTTTTGTTTCATCGTGTTTGTTCAGCCAGGGCCTGCTAGATCCTGAGCAAACTGTGGAAACACATTCATACTGTAAACACTACTATCACACTCCTTGACCCAACCCCTCCACCGCTGCACATCCCGTTTCACCTTTGACTTTTCAGAGTGTAACTTTTGCTTCAGTCACCAATAATGCTCAAGCTTAACATCAACAGCCTTGTAGTCGCCTAGTCCCCAGTTTTTGCATTTATCTATGCTTTCTGATTATTTTATCACTTCATCTAACTGCACCAGGGGAAGAGGAGCATCGACAGTTGTTGTTTGGACTCTGAGATATAAGAGATGCAACTAAGAATACAAACGGACTGTTTAATCATGTTGAGAAGGTGTAAAAAAGCCTTTTAGTAGCCACAAAATTCAAAAAACAGCCTGAAAACATCCTTCTTGTCTCATTATAACAACCCTGCATTTCAAATTCCTGACTTAGAGGCCCGTGATCATAAAGATGAAGCACCTGGTGTGTGTGTGTGAGTGTGTGCAATGTTTTACAACTGTATTAAAATCTCAGTGATCTGCAGAACTCTGTAAACATCAGGAGCATGTCAGTGGTAAGAGGTTGTGGTAATCTTAAGGCGGAGTTTTGCAGAAGAAAGACCCCCTGTTGTCCAGATCACATCAAAAGACTCCCTGCTCTCATCACCTTGCAATATAGAACAGGTATCAAAAACTGCAGGTTTTCTCTTTTATTGTTTCTTTTCCCCTTATGATTCCACCTTTTTGAGCTCAAACATATGTAACATGAAGAACCAGAGTTCATTGCTTGCTTTAAGTTATCGCTCTTCTTCTGGATGGGACACATATAGGTCTTCATATTTGACCTCTTCTGTTCCCTCGCATATTGGGAATGTACTCTGGAATTCTCCCTGCAGTCCAAACATATGGCAGTTTATTTTTAACAGGGGTTCTAGTTATAGACGCTCCGCGCACCGTGTTATTTTACGTTTCTCGCATACCGTACAATGACGAAGAGATGAACACAGAACAGTTGATTGTTATAGTCAGAGTTCATGAAAACATATCGAATGTCTATATGAAATTTGAGTTTGTTTGATACATTTATCTATATAAATGAATCAAATTATTTTGACACACAGTACATAACTTTTAAGATTATGTATTTCATTTGGAGGATTAACTGATAGTTGCACTGTGTTTCCATTCGGCTGCGACGCACTAATTTGTAAGAAAAAGACAAAACAAGGATCGGAAAAAAAACTTTCCATCGCACCACAATCTCACCATATTTCATGTTTTGTCTCTCTTTAGCATTGTTTTTTTCATTTTTCAAATGTATATGCATTTTTACATTTCAGGCCTGACATGGTTTTACTATTAAAATGATCCCGGGGCGACAGTCACAACTGCTGGCAGGCCACTTAGGTGCAAATGCCCTCTTCTTCCTCAGGCATGCCTTTGTAATGTTCAGAGCACAGTTTTGCTTCGTCTTGTTGCACGGAGGTCCCAGGAAAAGATTGTAAGATGATGTTGCTGTGAAATCTTTTACTCATTAGTCTGCCATCACAGAAGAGTGACCCACAGACACACACATCACACCAAAGAACAGTCTGGATTGCTCTTATTGCCTTTGTTCTGCAGCAAACAGTTTTGCTATGATGAAAGTTCAAAGTCTAAAGACGTTACTGCTGCTTCTAAGCAAAGTTGGCACAAGGCCTCTTGTTGCTTAGTAAAGGTCTAATTAGTATTTATTGCTGGACTTAATAGTTTCCTACAGTTTCATATTGTCCATGTGCTTATGTTAGGTAATGACATGAAGTTCTTCATGCAGTGCTATCTGAGGGAACAGACATTTTGGGTGTCTTTGGCCCTTATAGGCACAAAAATTCTTCAAGATTCTTTCATTTTTTAGCAATATTTTTTACTGTAGAGAGAGAAATATGCAAATTCCCTCCAAACTTTCTTTGACGAACATTGAAGAACATCTGTAAGGACTTTTTCCACCCATGCTTCCTGATCAGACAGCTTTTTGTGGATTCTGCTATGTACCAAATCCACAATCACCTGTTTAAAACGAATTCAGGATAATTTTGTTTAAATATTTTGTCACCTTTTTTATTTTGAGCTTTTTATTTGCCTGAAATGGAAAAATGGATGCATGGATCGGGGTCATATTTTCTACAAATGAATAAACTGTAGAATCCCTGTTTTATAAGGGCTACAAGAAACTTTTTTGCAATATATGAACTCCCATGTATAAGCAGATATGGAATTTTCCTAAAAGAAAAATCCCTGTATTTGTGTTGCCGGTCCCATTTCTCATATTTCCTGTATCTTCATACATTCATGGGAACCAGCTCCGCCGCCTACGGCTCTTGGATGTGTTCCAGAGCTTTGAGTTTTCTCTGGAGGCTGTTTGGCCACTCAGTGATCAGGCTGTGAGGTTTGTCTATTAATATGCTTTGTTAAAACAAGAAAACAGAGAAAGCAGCATTCTGCTGAAGAATGGGTCTCTTAACAGTTACGAGCTGAAGGAAGCTGGTGACGGCTTGATAAGACACAATATTCTGTGGGGTTTTCCATCCCTAACTGCCAACCGCATGCATAGAAACTTTAACCTCTAGAACTTTTACCATTCAGTAAACGCAATCTCCCCCCTCGAAAGCATTCTGCACATTACACTATTAAAGGAGGAGGCCAGGATGAGCCGGTCTGCAAACTAATGCTCAGCCATCACCTGGTGCATTAAGCACAATGTGGAGGAGAAGAGGCTCCTGCAGGTTGCTTGCCTTATCGACCAGATTTCTGGAACAATCCATAAAATTGATCAGTGAATCCAATCCGTCATAATCTCAACAGAAAGAGGGATGTGGAAGGAAAAGTCAGGATTCAAGTCTTCAGTCTTTTCTGCTGAATCATTGAGCTGAAGCTGAACGGGAATCTGTCTCAGAGCCATGTTTATTAGATTATTTATCTATTCAACTGGTATCAAGGGAGGAAAGGGCTCTCTTTCTCATAGCTCGCACTGGATACTTTTCCCAGCATGTTCATAGTAATACTTCACATCTCCCTCCCTCTATAAACCAGTATGTTGGAGGATAATGCATGGCTTATGATCTCATAGCAGACATGTCAGCTGCCACCAGCCTTTTAGATTCTTTAACGTTGTGTAATATGTGACCTCAATTTGTTACTTCAGCTTCTAATAAGAAACTTCATCACAGAATCGTGAATGTTTCTGCAGATGGAGAGATTTCAGGGTTATAATCGGGATTCTACACATTACTTTTCAATGTTATTTGGTTCAAAAGAAGTCAGTCCTGCTTTTTATTTAGTGTATTTCAAGCATTGGGGGATTAGCTTCTCTGCTGTGTTGTCATCTCTCTGCAGAGAAGGTCTGGTCTGATTAAAGTGTGATGACAAGACAGGGGGTTGTGAGTGACTCAAAACTTATCAGCACACAAACAAGACTGTATCTAGCTCTTGTCACTCTTTCAGCCTGTCTGTCTCTAACATTTACTGGCTTGCTTTTGTCCTCCTAT
>JAVQJG010175171.1:0-10516 GCA_036024015.1 Craterocephalus amniculus
ATTATATCATGGTCATGCAGGTGTAATATGACATTTGTTTTATAATATAGTGGTATCGGTACTTGGTATCGGCCGATACCAATAGCACAAGTATTGGAATCGGTATCGGGAGGAAAAAATGGTATCGGAACATCTCTAATAAAAACCATCACATAATCCTAGCCATTGGCAATTTAATCGTTTATCAGTGGCTAACATCTGGACAGAACCTTTTTCCTTTTTGTTGTCCGAGAACCATTATACCACCCGTCAAAAGTTTGCACACACCTGCTGGATTTAATGGAAAAGTGAGTCCAAACTGTCTGACTGGTACTGTGTGTGATTGGTCGGACATTGGGAGTGGCCGTGGTCAGAGCGGTGAAGTGGAGCGTTGCCATTCCTGCTGATAGAAAAGATTAATCAAGTTGTCTTGAAACGTTTAAGGAACAGCTGGTCAGGGCGGTGAGTTAGTAGGAAAATATACACACCACAGGGTGTTTAAAGACATGGACACTGTGCAAAAGCCCACCAGGAGACAGTCTGTTATAGGAATTAAATAACCAAACCAAAACAAACTTTTTCTTGTTTTTAACACTTTGAGAACAAAAACAAATTCTGTTTTTGCAGATGATGTAACAAACTTAACAGTTTGTTAAATTAAAATATAATAAAATTTCCAGTAAGTCAATCATCCTGGTTGATAGGGAACACCAAACAAGAGTCAGTAGCAGAACAGGTGGCCTGACAGGTAGACAAGTAATTGGGTAAAACCTTGCTGCAAATCAAAACCCCCGAGGATGATGTTGAAGTAACTAAAACCTGTTTGAGATGTTCCCTCGTTTCTGCTCTGACTGACTCCGGCTGATTCCTCTCTGAAAACAGTACAGCCTATGTGATCGGAGGGGTGATCTCCTTCACGCTGGTGGTGGCCGTGGGTGTCAGGATCGCCTTCAGCAAGGTGGCACGCCGACCGCGCAACAGAGACATCAACATGCCCAGGTGAGAGCAG
The DNA here is from genome assembly GCA_036024015.1 of Craterocephalus amniculus. Lineage (NCBI taxonomy): Eukaryota > Metazoa > Chordata > Actinopteri > Atheriniformes > Atherinidae > Craterocephalus > Craterocephalus amniculus. The sequence goes on from JAVQJG010175171.1 coordinate 989, forward strand.
CTGGAGGTCCAAACGTTGGCACACGAGTACGGACAGAACCTACCCATGTGCCTCACAAACATTTATAATCATTGGTTGTTTTAACACACAGTAGGCACCAAACAGCTTCTCTCCCTCTGATCTGCAGCAGACACCCACCCAGTTTAAAGCACATCGGATCATTTGTGGTTTTTATAAGTGAAATGATGGATCAGAAGGAAGCTGACTGACGCTTTAACCTACACTGAAGGGAAATGACGCCACTACAATGATAGAAACTGAGAATAAATCCTCTCAGGATGTGTGTAGTTACTGCTTAACAAACTGTTCAACTTAAAAACAGCTTATCGGGCTTCCAGCCGTCAGCTCGTTTCTAACCGCTGCTTCTTTGGTCGTGCTTTGCTTTGTCTCCTGAGCGCTGCTCCGTGGTGCTTGCACTGCTGGGACCCTGGTTTTACCAGCAAGCGTTAGACTGCAGCAGACTACTGATCCCATCTCACATCCCTGCACATAGCATAGCATAGCATCCTGCTCCTGGCTGCTGCTCCCCTACCAAGACAGAATCTCTCCACAGTCTTTTCCTTGTTTATATTCCTGAAATGGTCAGAAATAACCAGGTATGCAAAGATATATGTTAGCTAATGTTAGAGTTGTGGAAAGACTAATTTTGAGGTCATCCTATCTACTAAACTACACTTACTGAAAGAGGCAACTAATTAACAATTATTTGTATCCACTTTAATCTACTAGTTAATGCTCTAACTTATAATGAACTAACACAGTGCATTTTTGTAACAAGTTAAAATATGCATCTAAACCACAGGTGGACTCTTCAAATTGATATCTAAGAAACACATTTCCCATCCAAAGCTGTTTAAATCTAATGGAGTGGGTAGCTTCTCGTTTCTTAAATAAAGATGTTAGAAGACACATTGGATGGGCTCTGAAAATATGTTCATCTGTTTCAGAGGATCGTGTTGTTGGCATACATCAATGAAGTCACTACTGATATTTGGTTAAGAAGTGTTCAGCACATTTTTAAAAACTGTAAGGATGGTGGAGAACCATCATCCTCCAGCATGAAATGTTTGAAAAAATTATCTAAGAACTGTGATCAGTTGAATGTTTGGTAAAAAAATCTAATGAAAAAACAACAGTAAGATTCATGGCTTTGCTAAATAGTGAGAGTAAAAGCGTTTGCACACACGACGTGAAAGGGATTCACATTGGGAATGAACAGCTGCGTAGCCTTAAGAAAACCTCTTATTAGTGAGGCTAATCGGAAAAAAAGGCTTCAGTTTTCTACGGAGCAGAAAGATTGGACTCTGCAATGGAAGAAGGTCACGTGGTCCAGGTTTAGCCGGTTCCAGAGCGACAGGAGCATCAGGATAAGAAGGAAGGAGGATGTTTATTATTACCTTTAGCTACTGCAGGGCTGCAGCTATTCTTGCTGGTGTCTGTCAGCATTTTAAGAAAATACAATTCTTCAAATATGATTATAAAAGCAAACCAGAAGAGGCTTATTTAAATGAAAGATAAACAACACATGCAGAAAAAGTCAAAACCAAATAATCTGCCCCAAATGAAGACACACACAGAATTTAAAGCAAAGTGAGAATATCACAAAAAAGCCAAATTCAATCAAATCATTACAAAAATGTAGAGAATACTAGAGAAGCCATCTACTTTAGCACGGAGAGAAATGCATTTAACAGTCTGTGTTACAGTTCCCAGCCACTGCAGGTTTAAGTCTTTTCTATTTCTATTTCCTATAATTATCATTCATACTGAATCATAAGATGTTGCTTAACTGATCATGTGACTGTTATGTTGTTATGTTGTTATGTTGCTGTTTGAAGTGATGCAGCCATCATGCTTAGTACCTCCTGTACGAGCCTGCGGGGTAGTCATGGCTCCTTTTTTTAAATTTATGTGCTAATACCAAACCCTGCATCTTTCAGCACAAACAGTGAGATCGTTGTCATGCTACAGGAGCTCTCTCTGTCACTTTTTCCTCTGACCTTCCTCTGCTTTTTATTTCACATGTACATGCAGTTAAACTGACAGCAGACAGTCTGTAACGAGGGGGACAGTGAGTTTGTCAGATTCTTTCTGCGAGCTGAGCAGCTGTCTTCAGATACTTTGATAGTGACCTTGGGTTGATGAGGAAGCTGATTTCAGGCGGTTTCAGGCTTTTTCTGCCATCTGATTCCAGAACAATGTAACAGAGAGCATGTTTATCAGGAATTCAGCTGCTTTACACACTGCAGATGTGACAGCAGACAGGAAAATACCACTTCTATTTTACTATATCATGTATATGCAAATATATTATAAGATGTCATTTAGCATCTTTTTTATCTCAGGTTTTAACTGCATCCCATTGAAGTAACTTTGAGGACTAATATGTTTACTTATAATTATTTGAGAAAAGTGAACCTTAATGATTCATTTCTGTTTTGCCCTCCTCTCTCCTCCGCTCCTCGGCCGTGTCAGATCACTGGTGGACATCCTGCGTCACCAGTCGAGCCCCGTGCAGCAGGGCGAGAGGAACAACACCACCGTGTTGACCAGCACCACCTCAGACGGACGCACATCCAAAAACCTCTACACCCCCATCCTGCAGAAGAAAGACAACCGCAGTAGGTGGCGAGAGACTCGCTGTTCACACATGGGAAGATAAAACCAGACTGTCATATTCAGGTTAAATGAGCATTGTTGTGTCTCCGGTGACACACATGGTAATTATCACCGCTCTTCCTTTTTCTTTTTCAAATCTCACTTCAACATCAGAGTCAGGAACACATTTCTCACCTTGGGTGGAGAACAGCTGCAGCTTTACCTTCTATCCTGCTAAATTCTGTCTCCCGATTTATTGGATAAAACATGTTTTATGGCCTCAATTTACCGTATTAAAGACTCAGAAGCTGTTTCAAAAATCTATTTGCATGTTAGTTTGGGGACAAGAGACATTCTCACAAAAACAGTGTGTTGTATTTTTCTTTAAAATCATGCAGCTGAGTCTTGTGACACAGACTCTTCCAGTGATTAGAAAAGAGGGAAATGATTTTCCTCCACTTCCTGTGTTTAGTGAACGACGTAGCTCAACCAGTCGCTGTTAACGCTCTCTCTCCTGTTTACTTCTCTGCCACTGTCTTCTCTATCAGCCTCTCCAGGATTTGTGCTGAATGTCTTAAGCATTTCATATGATCTAAAACTCTTTTTTTTTGTCAGAGAGGAGAACTAAACACACTATATTTGATGAAAATGGCTGAAACTGGATTAACTGCAGTATGCAAACAATGTGCATTTAATGTTTTTTCTTAAGTTACAATAAAAGAAAAGCAGGAGTTGCAGCTGAAAAGCTGAATTTATGATATTTAATGCCTGCTGTTTGGCTAATTGATGCGACTAGATGTTTAAAAACAAAAAAGGAGCAGAAAAAACTGAAGAACTAGAGCAGTGGTTCTCAACCTGTTTTCCTGAGGAACCCCTCCATGCAACCACCATGAAGCTGTAGACGCTCCATGTTGAAACCATGCCTGGTTTTATGCTTCCATCAGATGCTTCTCACCATGAATGATGCAATCTGACTGACCTCTTTCCTTTGATTAAACTAAAGTCAAGGTAATTACCCTTTTTCCTCTTAAAAAAAGAACTCCTCATCAGCTCTGTGGCATTTCTCAGACATGTCTCATTGTGCAAAGTTGCTGCTTTCAAGCTCCCAAAGCTCTGATTCCACCTGAATAAAACACCCAAATGATTTATAGCTTGTGAAAGCACCTTAACTCGTTTCATTTAAATCACACTGGCTCTGAGCAGCCAAAGCCTCGGGGACCCCTTGTACTCTTTGGGGGACTCCAAGTTGGGAACCACTGAACTGGAGGACAGTATAATTAAGTTAAATACACCCGAAGCCACATCACATTGGTTGTAGAAAATGTTAAATCAGCTACTTAATGATTTAAATTGAATAAATTATGGAAAAGTTTTAGATTTAAACCAAACAAAGAAGCTAAATCCTGGAAGGACTGTCTGTTTCCTCCTTCCTGTCCTCCTCTCTTGCTGTGCTGTCTCAACCACTGTCTTTCTCGCACTGTCTCTGTATTGACACAAATGCTTACTCGACACGCGCCTGTTGTGTCTCTCGAGTGGTTGTCCATCAGTTTGTCGGCTCTGCTTTCTCTACAGCTGGGAACTTGCACCACCCTTTTAACCAGCAGGGGTCTGCTTCCAGCCCCAAACACTCTGCTACCATCGGTAAGCTTCGTGGTCAGCAGCACAGTCCAGCACAGGTGGCGGCGAGCTGCCGGCCGGACCCCGGCCTCAACCACCACACTGTCTGTCTGTCTCCGTGTTAGTATGACGGCCTACCGCGCTGCACTCTTATGGATCGTGTGCATTTTTTTTCTGCTGTTGAAAATGACACATCTTTCATAAGAGTGTGAGCTTGACGTGGTCTGGCCTGCCCCTGCTTACTGCTAGCCTGCCTGCCCCCCTCTTCACCCACCACCACTACAAACCTGCTTCAGACGTGCTCGTTCCTCTCCTCCCTGTCTAGCAATGATGTGCTGGTGTGCTTACAGCTGACACTAAACATCTGTTTTCCCAGGCTTTGCACCACGAAAACAAAAAAGCAATGCTAGTCATTTATCTCCAAAGAAGCAGGCTGCAGTTACATCCATGAAACGGGGAAAAAAAGAGAAGGACTCCTACTGTATGTAAAGTAATTAGTTGTGAAGGCTTATGTAGTGCGTTTAACAAGGCTATGACACCATTCTGGATGAAGTTGCCATGGAAATGGGATGATGATGATGGAGATCAGTACGATTTCCATTGAACTTTCAAAGTTTCAGTGCCAGTTATTCTAAGCTTTTACACCTACATGTATCCCTTGTGGAAAGAATTACACAAGAAGGCAACTGCAACCAATAAAACCGTGTTAGAGAACAGATGCAGTTAAACTGGGAGGTTAACTGGATCCAAACATTGGCATCAGAGTTATCTCATGTTTATAGGTCATATGTTAACAGGCTGAATATTAAGAAAAACTAATTATTTAATAATTTACTACTAGAGAAGACCTTTTTTGTGTGTTTGGATTATTTTCTCCTCTTAAAGGAAAACTCCGCCCTCAGAATGATGTGCTTTCATTTTGTACTCACCCTCATGCTGATTAACACTCTGGAACACTTTCTTAATGTTCATCATGTAGCCGGAGATATCGGGAGCTTTTCGTTTTGAGGAAATTCCCATAAACTGATGTTGAACGGGGCCCGGTCAAAAAAGTCCACAAAAACTTGGCAATATTCCTCCATACTGCTCGTCCAATGTAATCCATGGGTTATCAGTGGGCAACGTCCATAGTTTACTCGGAACAACTTAATTTAGTATATATTTTTTAGCATAAACCGTAGCATGTTTTAGTTCCTGGATGACGTCACCAAAGTATGGTGGCCACGGTAGACCAAACCACATCCAATCAGATGAATACATAGCTCTTTTTTTCATTTACATAAACAAAAACAACTCAAAAAAAAAAAAAAACATGTACACAATCTCGCATACAAACACAACCTGACAGACAGATTGACACCTGCTCATTTGTTCATTTGCGAGTAGAAAAACTGAACAGACGTCGGCGTCTCCTTCCGGCACGGTGCCGGCCGCCGTGGCAACAGTGGTGGTTGGCGGCAGCCCGCTCATCATTCCACAAAACCCCGGCCAGATGTCCTAGAGCCTGGGAGGCAGGTGGGCTGGGGCCCCCCTCTGCTGCACCGTGATGATGCTGGCAGCTCTTCAGACCTGCTGGGTATAACCTTTAATTCACATGCTTTTCCTGGCACGGTGGGCTGAGGGGCTGCCATCTGCCCAGCCTGTTGTGCTACAGAGAGAGAGAGAGTGATGAGGGAGAGAGGCAGAAAGGAAACAAGACGAGGACAGAGAGTAAGAAGTGTGTGGATATGTGTCTGTTTGTGTGGGAGGTGGCTGTCCAGAAGCCACCACACATTGTTTTTGTTCTGGTGGTCCATCAGTGTGTGGCAAACTGTACACACACACAAAACACACACAAACACAATTCTAAAAACAAATTCATTAAGAAGTTTTGACCCTAAAGAGGGACTTGGGATCCTTGAGGATTATAATCTGATCTTCACATTGACATGAGGCCCCCGACATGTTAACCCTTTAAAGCCCAACCCAGGAAAAAACTGGCAAAAAAAAAGTTTAATTAATAAAATCTGAAGTACTTATTTAGCCTTTTAACAAAATGTGTAAGAAGATAAAAAAATTGGGGGGGCCATTCATATCATGTGACAAGCCTAGATTAACATAGTGCAGTCTTCTGCTTCCTGGCATCAATTAGTGGGCAAAAGACAAGTTTCATATTGTATTCTGCAGAGTTTTGAGCAAAGTTTTTACTATAAAGTGATGCAAAATGTATCAGAAACATATGTATCAAATATGATTTATAGGGTTAATGGCTTGTCAGGTTTTGATACCGATCATGCAATTAAAACAGACACACACTTATTTCAGATGATTTTTGTACAACTAAGTGAGGAATCAACAGAGTTTTTGAGGCTTATTCAAGTAGCAGAATAATGTTTTGGCCCAATGGAACACTATGGTTGACAGGTTGACAATAGTCTTTAAGGGAAACTTTGAAAAAATTTACTCAGAATCAAACGGCTTTTCCCAAAACGCAACTACATAAGCAAACAAGACATGTAAACACTGCAATGCTTTTTTCCAAAAGGAAAAAAGAAAAGAAAAGAAAAAGAAGTCAATGCATTACACAAAACAAACAGAAAAAATAGAATGTGAAACAAAACATTACAACTTCACAGCAGGCAGAGAAATAAAATTATTATTTCATTTTCTGTTGTTTTTCAAGTATCTGGTGTGTTTTCCAACCTCACAGTCAATGTTATTTAGAATATTTCAAGATTAAAGCAGTTGATCATAACAAACACGCTCTCTTGACAACTGAAAATAGAAACGGTGCCCCTGGGAGACACTATCACTGCCTGCTGCATGACTCAGATCTAGAAACTGTTAGTATCACAACATTTTTTTTTATCACATTTGTCTCTGTTGTCCGTGTCTGAGTCTGATCTCCCTCAAGAAAGTTTGATGTCAGTCTTGTCTAGGGATTTTTTTGTTTTTCCTCTCCAAAAGAAATGGAAGATTTTTTTTTATTTTATTTTAAAGAAAGAAGAGAAAAACATTGTATCAGAGGAGTGGAGATAAAAGAGAGTGAAAGAGAGAGAGAGAAATAGAATGAGTCTCTTCATTTAATTCAAAGAAATCAAATGAGAAGAAAGAATGGTAAAGGCAAAGAGGAAGCAAGAGAGTCAGACAGACTGAGAGAGGGGGGGATAAATGATGAGCAATATGCAACGCATGGGAAAGATAATGAATAGAAGGAAAATGCCAGGAATAGAAAAAGGGAGAGAAGCAAAGGAAATAGACAGAAGAGTGAAAAAAGGAAGAGAGGTGCTGCAGAGAAGCAGCCACAGGCCTGCTGTGTGGTGCATGGCGGAGACTCATCATTCAGCTAATTATGATCAGGCTTTTCCCTGCAGGCACGGCAGCGCTGGAAATGGAAAGTCTTTGTTCTCATACACCCCAATGGAAGCGATGGGGCATGGCGCCATGCAGATGAGATGTGTGTACAAACACGTATGCCCGTATACAGATATACACACTCCGACACGAGCGAGCGTGCCACCTCATTAACACTGCAAGCACGCGCTGCGCTCACTCCTACACTCGTGTGGGCTAAGAACACAAACACACAATCGCCACTTGTGCCACACTTCTCTATTAATGCATGTAGCCATACGTGTGTACATTCCTTTGCACAGAAATGCACACATCTCCTTCTCGGCCTCACTCATAATCATTCAGGACTGCACAAACACATATACGCACAGAAACACAGGGGAGCACACGCAAACATTATCAGACTCAGAGTTTCAGCAAGTAGGCACTGGAACATTATTATGATACTATCAATTAAGGCTGCACCTACTGAGCCAAGTTATCCAGCTCTACTATGGACCAGCAGGGAATTCAATTAGACTAGTGAAAAACAAAAGATTTATATGCAACAGGGATTAAAGAGGCTCTGAAAAAGTTAATTCTCATTTTGTATTAATTACCCAGCCTGTTGGGCCAAGTTTGAGCAAATTTCCAGATTCTGATTTCCCCATCACATCAGCAGCGATGTACTGTGCAGCTAACGGAAATACAACAACCTGCTCACCTGCAAAACAAATGATGTGCAAGAAACCAAGTGCTGCTTGTATAAAGTAAATTGATTGTGTACTTTAAATTGAACAAAGTCCAGCCATCGCATGCTGGTGGCGGTTGATGAGAGGGGTTAAAGAGGGCAGGCTGATGCCAAAAGACCAAATCTAATGTTGGTCTGATAGTTTGTGTAATGGTTCTCTCTCATTTTATCATTTCCTCTGGAGGCATTTGGACCATTTTTGCTGGTCCATTATGTTGTAAATTCAGATTTCCAAACTGTGACAGTAATTTAATTCTTCTTTTGCACTTTGTTCCTGTTTGCATCCAGTGCTTGTAGCTCCGTGTCTCACATTTTCTCGGCAACAATACCTCAAGAGCCATCTCCAGAAATCAGTTGAGAGCCCTATAATTTAAGGGATTATAATATTATAATAATATCACTTTTCATTTAATTTCATTACTCTGATCTTACACAGAAATGTGGTTGGTTTGATTCTTTCCAAAGAGACTGAAACTTTCATAGCTTTGGAAAAGATTTTAATAGTTACCGTTACGAATGAAGTCTTGTGTGTATCTCACACCTGTCACTGGAAAATGAAGAGGTCAGATAAACTTTGCAGGGATGGACCATACCACTGCAGACACTTTGTTTGACCGGGTTCATTCAAATACAAGACATAAAAAATAAGTGATTTTTGAGAGGAAAAGAAATGAATGACATTTATTTAGAAAAGAGGGCAGCAGTCATCCATCATACAACAGGATAAAACAAATTAAAAGCATTTTGGTGATCAGGAAGAGTGATGAGCATATTTAGGTACTGGTTTCATGTGTGTTCATCAAAGAGAAACACATCGTTCTTTTAAAGTCAATGCAATAAAAGAAACACAGAGGCAAATAAAATATGTGTTGTTGTTCTTTCATGCAGAGCATTGTTCGTGGACATATTTTTGTGTGAATTCTTGCACTGCAGCCCCTTGGCAGCCGTTGAAGATCTCTTGGCATGGCTCTGCACCACTCTCCGTCTCCCCTCTCTTGTTTACAGCACAAACACATCTGCCTTTCACGCATAAGTGGCTCCTCAGAGTTGTGCAATGGTAAATGATCCCCCCCCCACACCCCTCCACACACACTAACAGAGGTGTGTATCCCAGAATAATGTCCCCAAAGCTGACAGGACTTGGCAAAAATACACAAGTTGTTTTAATGAGCTGCTTCTCATTGCTTAGGTGCTGAGAGTATGTGTGTGTGTGTGTGTGTGTGTGTGTGTGTGTGTGTGTGTGTGTGTGT
>JAVQJG010175217.1:0-20973 GCA_036024015.1 Craterocephalus amniculus
CTCAAGTCACATTTTTCACAAAGTTATGATGTGTTTCCATGCAGCTACAGTACCAAATGGAAAACTGTAGAGTTGTTTGTTTTTCGCCGTCAGTAAGATCTATTGATTTTTATATTGCCCACAGATTTATGGTTATGTGAAAGCACTGAACAGCTTCATGAGTATAACATTTACAGTACGCAGGTGACGAATGCTCATACTGAAAACCAGGGGCCATTTTCCCCTCACATGTAAACTTTGCCTTGACCACAATTGTCTGTCACCAGTTCAGAGAGCATTTGAATGCCGTTGACAGATATATAAATGGTCATAAATGGTTTCCTGGACAGAATGTTGAAAAAGCACTTAACCCCACAATGAATGACCGTGGACCTCCCTGGATTTACCCACATTAAAAAGACACTCGACCATCCTGATACAAATATTGGGTGATTTGTCAGCTTTTTTTGTCGTTTCGTGACATTCGAAATGGCATTTTGTAAACTTCAGACGGCGTGAATACAATCAATATGAGATGAGTTAAGCCTGTGTTTCCAAAAGGCTTTCTGTAATTTAAGAGTCTGTGTACAAACATCTGATGATTGAAAAGCAAGTACTCGATTATACTCACACACAGATGATTGGATCTTACCAGCTTGTAAATACAGAGCGGCATGGGCCAAATGTTTAACATTTACTGTGTGCCCCTCATCACTCTCCCTCTCTTGCTCTCCGTTTCATTTTATTCTCACACTTCTTCTCCCTGAGACCAGAATGCACACATTAAAGTATGCACACACAAAATATCCCCCTTTCCCCCCTCCTAACCCACCCAGTACATCCACCAGACACCAAATGTCACCTTTTTTTGCAACGAAAACAATAAAATCCCCTCGGGTTACTAATGCCACAGGTCTCAACACATACACCCTTGTTATGGCTTCTTCCCAGGGCAGGGAGTTATACATTATGCTATCTTTCTAATCTGAAAACCAGCTGCAACTGGAAATGAATTAATAACAAATAAAATGGGCCTAGTACATAAAATATGTAGATTGCCCTGGGGCACCTAAACAGGAAACAGTGAAACAATTAGACTTCTTGTTTTGTTCTGACCTCTGTTTTGTTTTGTTCTACTTAGCTGCTGAATAGAAGGAGCTGGAGATAGAGACTGTTGTTTTTTCGTGTCTGTAATCACCATGGTTAAGCCTCCCTGGTCGTAGCAGGGGTCATATCTGTGTGAACACCAACTTTTCATCCTACAGTGAAATTAAATACAGTGTTACAGTCAAGCTCTATAAATGCTGCAATTCTCCGCTGACTGCAACCCACACTGAGTGCTGCGGTTAGCCACCCAGGCCTATACAGCGCTCACATGTGATAACAGGCAAGCGATATGGCGTCGTAATTGCTGGCCTGAGTGCTATTGGAGGGAGTTTTCAGCAGGTTTCTTTCTCACTTTCCCTCCATTTGATGTCTTTGAAGTGGGGCTTTTATCTGCCTTTGCTCCTGATGGCTGTTGTCTTTGGTGCAGGGGCTGTGTGCGCCCTGCTCTTTGAGCGCTCCTAACATGTAACAAAGGCAAGCCCTTGGAGAGAAGAAGAAGAAAAATGGAGCTCTCTCTCTCATATGTTCTCACATAAATTCCGCACACAAGCGTGGTTACAAACACCGATACACAACACATTTCAGCTGTGTCACTCGCATGCTGAAAAAAATTGCCTTTTGCTGCTGGTAAAAACTGGACCGTGTGGTTGTTTAACTTGCCCTAATTTGATAAAGAGCCAAGTGCGGGAAATGAGAGAGTAGTGTATTTGTCTCAGGGGTTGTAGTGGGGTAAATATAGCAACAAGACAGCACCAGTTGATATGAAGGATTCCATGGTGTCGAGTGCTGTTGTGACTCACCAGGATATGATGATCTGTGTGTGTGTGTGTGTGTGTGTGTGTGTGTGTGTGTGTGTGTGTGCGAGTTTGCTCACATGCATTTGGATTTGTATGTCCGCTGCTGTTTTCTTTCAATTGATTAACTTTCGTATAATTGCCCTCCTCTTGACTCATCTGGCTCGGTGTACAATAGTCCATGAGTAAGAGATTGTGTGTGTAACAGAGAGAGAGAGAGAGACCAAGGAAAAGCAGGGTGCAAGCGAGTGTGTATAGGCTGTGAGAAGAAGCCTGGCTCCTGGCTGGCTGTGTGGGGGTGTGTGTCTTAAGAGTGTGTTGAGAGGAGAGTGCGAGCTCTGGTAGTCTCCATGTCTAATCAGAGCACTTGTGTGTCCCCGTCTCATTGTCTCCCGGGCCCCTCAAGACCAGAGACCCTCCACTCCAGCAGTACACCTCAGGACATGCTGATAGCTGCTTGAGCACTCCACCACAGCAGACTCACAACGCTTTGCACTGCGGTCGTGAAAGAATGTCTGATGAAGAAGCACAAACACTGAAACACAGTGGAAGTTACTCCAGTAACAAAAACAGGTCAAAAAGCAGAGAAAAGATTTACTTCCCCTGCTGTGTCCTTACATTAAAGTGACACTTTGTGGCCAGTTTTCAAAAATTCTGGGAAAAAAATATTTTTCTTTAAAACAATTTATAAACATGAAACAACAAAGCCATTAAAACTTAAGAAAACTATTTAACAGGAATGAATTGGCCTCACTGCTGTTTCTGGCATAACTGCTACTTTAGCTTTTTGTATCGGACAGTTGCGCGTACCCGACTCCGGCATTTCTCCTCCATCGCTGGACAGAATGCGCGCCCCCATCACAGCAATTTCCCAATTCCGTCTTCTCCATTACTGGCGAGGCTCAGAATCAATAATTCAATAGTTTTGGCGTCTAAATCCTGCGCCAAACGCCGAGATACACAAACACTCCAGACTCTTGTGCAGACTCGGAGAGGTTGATATTAATTAATAGCTAAAGACATTTTGTTTTGTGTGGAAATATCGGAAAAGGTAATGCGATCTGGATTCCTATAATTATAGGCTCCCATGTCAGGTGTTTATTAAATGTTCAATAACAGGCGGTTAAGATGTCAGGAAATGAATCAGGCAAATTTGTAAGTCAAGTGAGGCAAGCATTAAGGATTATCTTTTTGAGGGGCTTGTAAAGCTGTGTAGTCCCATAAATCTTCAATTTATGACCAAAACTAAAAAATAATGTTGATTTTTTTTCAACAATTATTTGATAAACATAACATAATCACCGAAAAAATCTCGCGGATTGAAAAAAAAAGTTAGCAATTTGTTAAATAGATTAAAATAAAGATTTTTAGCAGGCTAAATTTAATTAAGCACATATCTACTTTATTTCAAGCTGAAACAAACAAAACAGCCGAAGACATAAATCATCATCACAAAATTCATCCATATGTTTCTAGTGGTGATTAGGCTGTAGGTGGTGGATTTGGAAGAGATTTAATTTTCTCAAAGAATAAAGCAATCGCCTAAATGAGTTCCCTTAAAATAAGACATTTCAAATGTTATTTATTTATTTATTTATATATATATTTATTTATTTATTTATTTATTTATCTTAAGTCACTGTATTGTTCTTTTTATCTGGTTGTTTAGCTTGCATTGGAAAATTACCAGTCCTCAACCCCTTCATAACCAAATTATGAATAATGCATTGGCTGGCACGAGCGCAGCAACAGACAGCTATGTTCGCCACTAAACGGGCCTGTCACAACTGTGACGTTATCAAAAGACCTTTTGCGAAAGGCATGAATTATTAAAAACCTATTGCCCTCAAAGGTTTACTGATAACAATATCAACAATTAGAATAATGGTAGCAATATTAATAATAATTATGATCGTAATAATAATAAATTTGCTTAATTAATAATGCTAAAAAATATATATCAACTCATTAAAGAATCTTAGAATATTTAAACGAAAAATATATTTCGAAGGTGAATTCACTTTCACAGCAGATGGAATAAAGTAAAATAAATCCTTTTTTTTTAGAATCCAGTGCCTCAAATGAGCTCTTCACTGTTATAAAAACATCAACATCACATACAGAAAGCACATGATTTTTAATAGGTACACGGAAATCAAATAAAATACAAAATGAACATATTTCCCACAAAGGCATTCATAAAGCCACGAAATAATAAAAAATAATGCGTGATTCTTGTATATGAACATATCTTACAGTGTGCCCGTACCAGTTCGCACTCAATCCTCATGTTAAATGGCCGTTTTAGTTTGTTTACTGTGTGGAAAGATGGCATATATTGGCATTTTGCCCTCCTTTAAAAGGGGGCAAATAACCTCGCTGATATGGACACTAGATCGCATTATGATTAGAAACGTTCAACGTAGCCTGCGCATGTTTTACACACATTTTTGTTTTGTTGTCGTTTAATCTTTATCAGAACAGGTCCAAGCAAGGTCAGATTGGTCAAACATTCAAGTGAGCTGCCCTTCCTTTAGAAGGGGGAGTAAAGAGGAAGAGATAGGGGAAGGAGAAAAGGGGTGGGCAGACACAAACTCATGCAAACACTGCAGAGGCAATTTTTTTTAAAAACTGGACAAGAAACAGAGGTTTGAGAAATACTGACTTTTGTCTTTTTGTCCCTATTTTGTGAAAGAATTCCCGCTCTGTCCTTCTGCAGAGAAAGGGGTTTGAAACATTATGAGGCCAGCCTCTATTTAGGAACAAAATTAAACCATAACAATAATAATAACAATAATAAAATATTAAAACAGGGGTGGGGGGTGGGGGTGGGGGGGGCAATTGCAGAGTGGTTCGCCTTGTTGAACAAAGTATCGACCCAGCTGCATGCTCCTCTTCTTCCTCCTCGGGGTGTCCCGCTGGCCTCCATAGCCATGTGACTGCAGAGCAAGACCCTTTGTAGCCTCGCTGTCCACCCCTTCCTCCTCGTTTTAACGTCCAAAAACCACGTCTGTGTAGGCTATCACGTTACAGTCTTTTTTTCTTGTCTTTTATCTCATAAATAGCCTATATTTAATATTTATACTCGTCCTTCTTCAATAAGAAAACATAAATTACGTCCATGGATATTTTTCTCAGTTTGTCCGTTGATTTATTTTATTTTATTTTTTTGTCTTTTATTTTCACTTTGTAAGTGTTTTTGTTGAGTGTTCTTTCAATCGCGAGCTCAGAGTGTCCACGCATCGTGTCCTCTTGCCTCCCTGGCGTCACAGTCCCAAGGCAGCCGCGTGCTTTTTGGCCTTCAGTCTCAGGTCGGCGATGCTGGAGTTCTTGCTGGTGTTCTTGGCCGCGGCTGCGGCGGCCACGACGGAGGCGGCAGAGGCAGATTCAGCCGCGAGCGTCGCCAGCGGCAGCCCGAACGGCGGCGCTGGGAACATCATGTATGGCGCGTGCGCTGCTAGGTGAGAGTGCAGGTGGTGTTGAGCGTGGGCCACGGCGCTGTCCAGCTGGAGCTGCGCCTGCACCTGAAAGGAGAAGGGCGGCACGTTGCAATGACTATCCTACGGGACGGGACGTACGGATGGGGAGAGAAGGGGGAGAACATGCGTTAACTTTGCAGTGGGTTGTGTGAAGGGTCATTTTCACCAGTGTGACTGCAGTACAATTCGGTTAACCATCATTTGCCTAACTTTACCCATACTTATGAATAGATGGGAACTCTAACTTGCCTCGCCATCTATGAGTGCATTGTTGACTACTGCAAGTATGAGTCCATGAGGGGGTTTTTTGGACACCAACATTATTGCCTTTCAGTTATCAACCTTTTGAAAATCAACATTAATCTAATAGCCTATCTTTAAATTTGCTGCTCTTTCCATACTTTCACTGTTGTCCCAGATCCACAGTTCAATAGGTCAAGAACAAGTCCATCCTAAAAATGATGGTCCTGCGTGGGATACGTTTTATTTGCTCCAGTAAAATAAGCCCAGAAATGCTCTTACAAAAAAAGGCATAAAGGGAATTTTCCAATTAAGCTCCGCTGTGTTGGCACAGTGTTTTTGCTAGTGGTAATAAGAGTTAAGTTACCCCCTACACAGGAATTGGAGTCTCTGCATAGCACATGGGCGCAGCCAGTGCCAAAGCAGCAGTGGGTGGGGTGGGGTGGTGGGTGGAGAATGGGGTGGATGGGAGAATTGGTCTGTTTTTTTAAGACTAGACGCTTCAAAGTCACTTGCCTGTTGGAATGGCATCCGTAAAGCCCCCACGTTGACATATGGTGCTACACGACAAGCTTCAAACTGATTTGCTGCTCCAATCAGGACTCCTGAAAAAAAAAGAGATGATAATCTAACTGTGAGAAGGATATCCAACCTCACCACAAACAGTTACAGTGTATAAAGATTTTCTGAAATAGAATAGAATAGAATAGAATAGAATAGAATAGAATAGAATAGAATAAAACAGAAATAGAAAATTAGCGTTTGCATGAGTTTTGACTTGCAGGATGCAACTGTACCTTTATGTAGCTGGTTCTCCTGTTTTCTACATTTGGCTCTTCTATTCTGAAACCAAACCTGTAGGGACAAAAATTAATTAGAGACCTACTGATTGGCAGCTGCTTGTGAGGCCATATGTAATTCCTCTCAAAGTGACAACAACCGCAGAAAAACAATATCCCCGAGGACCACTGAAATATTAATGACACTGCTTAACCCCAGATTTTAATTATTACATTTAGTATACAACAAGGAAGTGTGGGGCTTGGAGTGCAGAGAAAAGCGATGGAGAATCACAGGGGCAAATTGAGTATAAATCTGATGTTAAAGTCATATTAGGGGAATAGAAGCGCTCTTGTTGGAAATGCGCTATAATAAATAACCTTGTCAGCGCTGGTTTCATCTTTCTATAGATGAGCATCCCCGAAGAGTTGAATGGACTCTTGGATATCGAGTTGCAGCAATGCTAATACGGGTTTGAACATCAGAGCAAAGCGATCTGAGAGCATCTCCCTTATTTCTCTTTCCGTCTCACTCATTAAATGACCGCTGAAATTAATTACCCTTATCTGCAGAAAATCCATGTCAGACAAACGCTTAAATGCCTCACAGTTTTGTTTAATCACTGCCATACACTTACTTTCACACTAAAAAGACAAAGAGGAAGAAAAAAATGGCTTCAAAGCTTTCTTCTCTTTTCTTTCTGAATTCGACAAGCGTCAGTTCCAGGGAAACGCCTTGGAACACAGATTAAACGATTTATTACCATGATTATCTGCTTTGAATCTCTCAGACAAAGCTTGAGCTAAATTAGCCCACAATAGAACGTGTCAATCTCAAATCTCCTTTACATTAGGCCCATAAATGCTTAGTGAAAGCATGACTGAAATATCATATTGATTTGGCTGTCAGCTGGCTTCGTTTATTGATCACGGTGTGTGCCACTCGGAAGTCCCTTGCGCACGCTTCGGGTGTAATTTATGGCAATAATGAAAGCAAATGCAGTTGAAATTCGGATTGAGGCGGAATTTTAAAACCAGTCTAAATAAATGTGTGGTCTATGAACGCAGCTAAAAAGATATAACACTCCAGCGGAGATAAAAGAGATAGAGGGAGAACTGGTCTTGATTTGGCTTGAAAATAATACATAATTTATGCAAATCCCCGAGCTGTGCTCCTTGTTCGGGACACAATGCGCTTTATTGGTAAGATTCCAGTTAAGGCTCGGGGAGCCCTGCAAAAAGCTGGTTTCAACTTTTCTTTGGGGGGTAGGCTATGGGAGGTGGATCTTTATCGGATCCGTTTTGTGATTCCTCTTTTTCCAGAACGAGCGCAATATTCAGTAGGTTATGGAAACAAATAGACTACTCAGTAGCCCTCCCTGAATCAAGGCATAAAAAGGAATAAGATGCCATAAGATTTTTTTTTTTAAATCAAAACCGAGGAAGAGAGTTGTCTACATGTTCATTGTCCCCACATATCTGAGCCCCCACCTTCCATCTCCCACCGCTCGGACTGGGTTTCTGCACAGATGGTCCATCCGCTTGACAACATACAGCAGAACTGACGAACAGGGCCTTGGTAACATACACTCCGAAACCGAAGACAAATATGTGTAGGCTTATTTGTTTCGATGCATTTAGACAATAAAGATTAAACAGGACTTTGGTGACAGAAGCAGGAACTAACTGAGTCGATTAACAAATTAAATAATAAAAACAAGTTGAGACAAAAACAATCAAGTAAGAGAAACGGAGAGACATGGGATTTTGTTCAGTCCTTCAATAAGACTTAAACTCTTTTAAACTCTGCAAACAATTCGGGGATTCCCATGAGCCGATTCACAAATCTAGGCATGTAGCTAGGCTACTAGGCCTATATACAGCAGGGTTGTATTCATGCACATATTTGTTCTCAATAAAACTCAACCAAGGTGTTTTCATTCTTACACAATTTTTATGTGATACCGGGCTTATCATGAGAAAAATCAGCAAAACCAGCACGCAGCCGAAAAGAAGAGGAAAAACAGGAAACCCATGTTGTAATAAATCTGTTATATTATTATTAGATACTTAATATTATTCTGATTACTTTTATAATCTTTTAAACCGGAAACATTAACTCACACTTCAGTAAATAAAGTTGTTCATTACGGCTAATTGTTTCCTTTATTTTCAGGGTCCAATAGATCTTTAGTAATTTCATGATTATTTATTAGGCCTATTCCATTTATTTTAATGTTGTGCTTTTTGCTGGTGCGATCATTTTGTTGATTTTAATGATTTATTTATTTATTTTTTCTTCAGCTGAATTAAGTCTTCCTACCTGTACTCGGGCCTCAGACAGTCCCAGCCGCTGGCTAAGCTCCTCCCGCATGAAGGCGTCCGGGTAGTGGGTCTCGTCGAAAAGCCGCTCCAGCTCATTGAGCTGCTCTAATGTGAAGTTAGTCCGACTTCTCCTCTGTTTGATTTTAGTCTGTGTCTCATCCTCTATAGGTTTCGAGTCCTCTTTTCTTTCTTTCACGTCCGTGGTGCCTGTGTTGCAGACAAGAATGGAGGGAAACATCAGCATGATGCACGGTGACTCCCCCCCTCCCCAAAATGATCATGACTGGCAGTCATGGTCAAACATTTTAGCGATATTTTCTATATTCATGTATTTTTTCTTTAAAAATTGGTTATCACGTTTAGATCAACATCTGACATATAAGCTCGTTCTTGAAAAGACAGCCACCCACCGTAGCGCAGATTAAAGGTTTTAACATCGTTTAGCTACAAGAGGCTAGCTGTTAAATATGTGTTATTGCTACTTCAAATTTTCAGAAAGAAAGAAAGACAGAAAGAAAGACAGAAAGAAAGAAAGAAAGAAAGAGAAAAAGAAAGAAAGAGAAAGAAAGAAAGAAAGAGAGAAAGAAAGAAGAGGAACCTTCTATTATCACAGAGCTATCAGACCTCGGATGTTTTGTAGAGCTACATAAAGCTCTTTAATTATTAACTGCTTATAAATATGCAACGCTGTGCCCACTGTTGGATGTCTGATACATGCTTGTCGCAGTTCCGCTTTTAACCACGCTGCCCATGACGAACAGATGTCACTTTTTACAAGCCACCCAGCCCCTAACATATCTTGTCCACTGAGTTGTTCAATTTTGCCCAGGTTTCATCTGTAATACTGGCCGCCCACAACAGGAGCTTAATTTGCTCTAAAATGTAAAAATGGTTACAATTTATCTACTTGTCAGTTTAACAGTCTATTACTGCAAGTTGTTTTAACCTTTGCCTCTTCGTTTGGTATTTATTTAGTATTAAATATGTTTTTCATGTAGGCTACTATAAAAACATTTAATTATTTAGGACAACAAAAAACAATTCCCCACCTGCTGTTACTAATTCGCTTTTAAGACTATTTGAAATTTATTGAACCTTGATATAGCTATAGTATCGGCGCTATACAAGACCTGAAAAAATATATTTGTGAAATAGCAGGACTCCTACCTTTCACCTTAAGGCAAGTAAGTGCAGCTGTTTTTTCTTGAAACTTAGGCCATAGAATAAATAGCCTACACGATATAGAAAAATATTCCTAAGGTGACTGACTGTAAAAGTTGCTTATGTAATAGAATTGACTGTTTTAGATAAATCAAGGCCCACAGTGCATAGGCTATATATGTAACTTGCATATTTTTATGTATGAAAGAAATTGGTCTCTGTTGTAGTTATCAGAAGATCTGTTAGTAGTCTGTGGGGCTTGTAGTTTATCACACATATAAACTACAAGCCCCCCTATGTTCTGTGTCTATGTTCTGTCATTTTAAACGTTTTAAAATATATAATTAAATAGGTTATTAGCCTAAGTTTCAAACAACATTTTTATATAGGCAAAATTCCCAGTGAATATCCTTAAGGACAGTTTTGACAGCGTACGAAGAATTGACATGAATAAAAGAATAAATGTGACTTTAAAACAGATCGTAAATAGACCAATTTCCCCGGTTCCGTGGCTAGATGAATCAAAAACTGTATGAACGATGCTAATAATGTGCTACTATATTCTACTTTGTTCTTTTGGACAATAACTAAATATTAAAGACTGTTTTAGATGCAGGAAAATGTTCGATAAGCATCTCTGCACTTCATCACTCCTCCAGGGTCCAAGTGCACACATTCCTGCTCAGACGGACTGTGTGTAACATGCTACAATGCGCAGTCTTACCGTCAATAAGTTTGGGGCTCCCGCCGTCCCTGATCCGCTCCGGGCCGAGCATGTCCGTTTCCCTGCCCGGTGAGAGCGCTATGTTTCGGGTAACAGCAGCTGCCTCCTCTCGGCTCCCTGGCTCCGCAGATAAAGACTCCCTGCTCCCTGCTCGCGTTGCTCCGCTCTCTAACACCTCCCTGTAGGTTATCACTTCCTTCTTCTCCTTCACTTTCTGATCGAAAGACTTAGACACGAAAGCGGTGAGCTCTTCCATCACTGCTTCCTCTCCTCTTAAGGAGAAAAAAAAAATCCCACACCACACACTCACTCACACACTCTCTCCCTTTGCTCCACGACAGCTTAAGACATCAATGGTGTGGCTCGTTTTAAAGTCGACCCCTTGAAAATGATACAAGGTGATGCAGCCAACTGTGGATGAAGGTAAAAAATAAACGAAGATATATCTTCTCAGCCAATTCCTCCTCCTTTGGTAGCGGAGTTGGGAACCTGCTGATGATCCTCTATTGAAGTCACAGTATTTATACTTTGCGGCGCCTTGCCCCCTTGATCCGTGCAAATTACCTCCCCTCAGGATGCCGGGATGAGCCCCCCTTCCCCTTCAGTGAAATGGGAGAGAGAGAGAGAGAGAGCAAGCGAGATAGTGAGAGAGTAAAAATAAGTAAAACCACGAAACGGCTAGACCATTATTGGCCATTAATCCAAGATTGACAAGAAGGACTAATTAATTTAATTAAGCGCTCATTCGCTGCTATTGTCCTGAGTTAGTTTTTTAAACACCCGGGAGATGGTCATGGATCTCTCTGTCTCTCTCTCTCTCTCCCTCTTAGTCTCTCTCTCTCTCTGCAGGGGTGTGGCTTAAAAAAATCTGAAAATGACAAGAGAGAGGGAAGCACATGGATGAGGAGTCCTTCCTCAGTACATCTCTGTGATCTGGGGGAGAAAAATAAGACACAACGATGACACGGAGAGAAAAGAGGTGAAAGCGTACCAGCTGGGAAGCCGCGAGGAGCAGCATCGACTTATAGGCTACAAGAGGCTTTAAATCAAGTTCAAGTGAACAATTTGGCTTTAACCCCAGTTGCATACAGCTGGCCTAAGGCCTGGGATTGTTCGGTCTGTTTCTTTCCCTTTGGTTGTCCTTTTTTAATTGGGGGAAAAAAGAAGAAGAACAAAGACTGACGTAAAATAATGCTGATTGTGAAATAGATATTTAGACTTGTAGGCCTATTCTAAATACAAATTAATTTAGGTTAATAATAATAATAATAATAATTATAATTTTAAAGTTTCAGTTTAATACATAAAAAAAGTTTACAGGAATCGTATTCATATTAAAGGGTTCTAATCACTAATCTATTTTGCACTGTCATCATTAGTGAGACTATAGGCTATCGCTTAATATTAATCCTCGTTGGACTTTTTAAGCCATTAGGATGTTAAATAGCAGCTAAACGCTTAATTATGGCGCCTCTTGCGAGGTGTTGCCATTGGGCTCACTAATTAAAGTTTTTAGCTCGCTTTTTTTCCTGCTGAAACGAAAGCCTATATTTGCAAAAATAAATAAACAATGGCTCACTTGCGGTGAAAGTAATGATGGCTCGGAGAGAGGGCAATTAAGCGAAACTAGGAGACAACATATCCAGATAAGAAACAGGATACTGCGAGATTTTGAAAACGTCGGGATGAATTTAATGCAAAATTAAGCATGTTTATTGATAATCTATATAAAGCCCTACTTCCACACAGGAGCTTTAACAGTTCGCGCCTAATTAATTATTAAAGATGTTTCAGCTTGAACCTTAGGCATTAATTACTATTAATCCTGCTGCATAGGATGGATTCCAATTGTATTAAACAGCCCTTTGTATCTGTTTTGCAGCGTATTAAGATGTTCCTTATCAACCATCATCCATTTTTGTTGATAAATAGGCTAATATTGGTCGTTTCACCTTCAGCCTCGATATGTTTTTACACTTCATGGAGTAATTAATTATTCTACTGTGCTGGAAATTGCTTGGATGCTCTGTCTGCCCTTGCAGCTCCATGGTCTTATTATCTGAGAATGATCTCATGCAAACTTACTATATCATAGATCCCAATACAAGTTATTCGTAGCATGCAGGTATGTAAGATCAAAATGCAACCCGATGGAATAAGCTACATGCACTTTAAAGTTCCCCATTAAATGAAAAAAGAAACTAAAAACAACAACAACAAACAAAAACAATTAAAGCAATAAAACATAACTTATAGGTTACAAATATTAGCAGGCCTACTGTTGTTTTGTGTACCCCATTATATGCTATTAGATTATGACTACTTGTGTTGAACTAACGTCACTGGAATGGCCATCACACAAAAATATGCATACCTGTTACATGCTAACCTTTTAGTCATATTGAAATAGGGAAAGACGTGTAGCTCATGAGCGAAAGCAAGTTTTTTGTTTATTTAGGTTAATAGTATATATATATATGTGTGTGTGTGTGTATATATTAGAAATTTTAGAGAGCGCTAGACGAACTTGTTTTAGTTAAATGAGCCATAATGTAAAGCAGGCAATGGAAATGTCAAATTCAGCAAATTAGAATAAGCGCTTAATCGATTTCTCTGTCTTCGATTCTGCTGCCTTAACTAATCGATGTTTCGCGATTTGACCAGTACTGTCTCGTAAGCAATGCATGACTGAGCCGTGGAGCCTGCAATGGTTTAAAGGTAAGGAGCGGGACTTTCATTTCAATGTAGTATCACATCTCCGATACAAGAATCTTAAAACAGACTAAAACCCAAAATGAATGCTGACCGCTGAGCAGCTTGAAGGTTTCGGTGAAAACATGGAATCTGTGTCAGAAGCCTAAAGCTAGTTAATTAGCACAGTTAGCTTGCTAGCTCTCCCCATAACAAATGACGTATTTATTTATTTATGTGATTTCATCGTATAAAGAACTATAGTGTTATTACTGCTGCCATGGGGCCTTAACTGCATCAAACACCCCATCTTCACGAGGTTATTATTACACGACAGCCAGCTTTTATAGACCCCTGTGGTCAGGGGAGCTACATAAGTAAACATTGCTGTTTTTAGCAGTGTTTAACTAGGGCAAGTTACACCCATGTCAACACTCAGTTTCAAATAATCTTCAAATATCGTTAGAGAGGTAGCTAATGAGCTATCCCTGTGCTGTGTGTATGTCAGCAGACAGTTAGCCAGCATGGGTCGACACTCGTCAGGCAGTGAAGATGACAGCCGGAGCAGGAGGAAGAGAAAACCGCGTCGCCGTTCATCCTCCTCTTCCTCTTCTTCATCATCCTCCGGTAGCAGGGTGAGAAGCAGTCGGAGCCGGAGGTCCAGCCGCCGGAGCCGTTCTCGCTCCAGAGACAGAAGGTGAGGTAACAGACATGAAGAGGAGTGATCCTGCTGGAGAGATTTTACCTCAAGGAGCGCTGCGCTGCCTCTGAAGCTGCTGGTCAGCTTCCACTACATGTTATTCTCTTTAAAACAAATTCTCTAGGTTTATAAAGTTTGATGAAGCTCAGCAGACATGTGTATGCCATAAATACTCAGACTCAACTATGAAGTGTGGATCAAGATCTAGTCAAGCTCATCCATTTTATCTTCTTTTGTCATGTTAATTAGAGTAAGTAAAAACTTTTATCATATGTAAAATGTAAAAAAAATACATCTTTTGGATGTAACTATTTATATTGAGTTATGCTATAAATGGGGGAGGGGCAGTTTTATTGAGAAAATAATTAATTTATCTATATTGGTTTACATATTTTTGTCATGATTTTGTCAATTTTGTCATTGCTGACTATGACTTGTCTCTTTAGGAAAGAAAGCTCTGTTCATTTCACAGTATTCATTCAGATTTGACTTGTCAATTTAATATGCATTGCTCCACGCAATGTAAAGTCAAGTTTTACCTTACAGAACTTTAAGTTCATTTTTCATGTCACAGACAAAAAGCCCAGTTGTGACACAAATCAGTAGATCAATTACCCATCATCAACTGCTATGCGTGAATACTAGAGAGATTTGTCAGGCTTATGAGTGCATCCCGACTCATATATGAATAGACAGAACTATAAGATGCAAGTGGTTGTATTGAGCCCGTTCACACTTGCACTGCTTTCCATTAGGCTTCTGGTAACTGAGTGAGTCAGTATGGAGTGTAGTGTATAAACTTTTAGTACGTTTTACCATCATGTCACAATATTAAACAAATGAAATATAATGCTGTTCAAAGTGGTATCTCCCAAGGTTTTGCTTGTAATAATCTGTTATAACACCACGTAATTTTTCTCTTGTCATCTTAAATAGCTGAATGAGAGAAAAATGTTTTAACTGTAGCTGTCTGACTGCATATAAGCATTTTCAACAGCTTCCATCCAGCACTGTTTAATTTAATAATATAATTCTCCACATCTATAAGGTTGATATGAAGGGCGAGAAACATTCATGGAAAAGGGATCCACCTGTCAATTACTAGGGGTGGGACAATACATCGATCTGTATCGATACATCGATGGTATGGTCAATGGTTCAATGATATCGATCCAAAATCCTAATATCGGACAAAAATCGATAAGAGTAACCAGTTATCAAGCACACTGTTATTTTGAAAATATTTTCTTTTAAACTAAATGTTAATGCCAGAGCTCATCTAGGTAATTTTAGTGATGAATGGAAATAATTGTGATCAATCACTCATTATATTGCCATATATCGTTTCATATCGATCGGAGGATCCTAGATCAAATCGAATGGAAATCGTATCGTGACTGAATTTGAGATATCGGCAAACATCGAATCGCTGTATCACTATATCGATATAATATCATATCGTGATCAAACCAGTGATTCCCACCCCTATGAATTACCCAATGCCATTCCTTTAACAGATTAATGATGGTATTAATATGATGCATCTCAGGTGCAGAAAGGGCTTTAGATGGCTCATTAGGATCCAGGGCTTACTTGGCTGAAATTTGTACAGTTGATACAAGTTTTATAACCTTTCTCATGTTCATAATTTGAGTGGGCAGTGACTATACTGTACCATCCATCCATCCATCCATCCATCCATCGATTCATTGATTCATCGATTGATTGATTTTTTGATTGATTGATTGATTGATTGCTACCAATGGCGATGTGACTGTTCAGACAAGGCCAGTTGATGGTAATTATTTATGAGACCTGGTCAAGGTCCATTACCGCTGATGGGAAGTCATTGCCTGCCTGCAGAGATTTGTGCTGGGCGGGCAATGTTAACCCTGGGACCACAGTCCCTCGTCTATTAGCCGTATATTGTGATCAATTAACCAAGACCTTGTGTGTGTGTGTGCTAAAACTAGTTCCTTTAAATAGGCTCACCTGAAAGAGAACAGACGTTTTGCAACAAATGGTGTAAAGTGACCTCGAATGTGGTAAAACTGAAGAGTGCTTATGCTCTGAGTGGGTGACGTCATGACAACACAAATGACATGTATATATAAGGAGAGTAATTGTAATCCTTACCCTGTATGTGTGGTGCAAAAACAGAATAACGCAGGAAAGTGTGTTTGAGAATGAATAGGAGACATGGAAACCAACTCTTAGGTGTGGTGTGTATTTATCTGAAAGGCATCAGTTAGCCATTGTCTTTTCTTACATGTCTTTTGCTGAAATCTTTTTTCATTATTATGTTTGTGCCGGCTTCTGTGAAAATGTGTGAGCTAACAGTACCTTCCTAAAGCCCTGTGTGAAGTGGCTTTGCTGAGCGCCTGTGGAAGTTATTTCATAAGGCCCTTCTTTTGGGAGCCAGCCTTTAGAATACTAATGGATCTTTGTTTCACTATTCTAAGTGGTACAAATCTGGTTTGATAGTTCATTCTCTGTGTTATTTGTTTTGCTTGCTTTTTTTCTCTTTGCTTTTCTTGTGCACAGGTCCCATAGGACCACGGATACGGGTATTTTTTGTTTTCTTTTTGTATGGTTTGTTAAAACGATTTTGGTTGCTTTTGGTTTTTGTGAAACTAAAGAAAATATTTTAAAAAGGGAATTTTGTGCAAACCGTGCAGTTAGAGAAGAGTTTTTTTCTGCATTTACATTCACTTCCATAAATACCTCCTGCTTCATGATATCAATAGGAACATGTGTGAGTGGTGTTTGGAAAATAAGTTCCACAGATGCAGCTGTAATTACCTTAAAAAGCAGCAGATCACCAAAGCGATCCTGTTGTTGAGCCACATTACTTGCAGGTTTGGGCCCCAGTTGAGAGTGCTCCCTTATGCAAAGTCGCCAGCATTATTGCTCTTAAGTATTGATGTTGTCATGAAGATATTTGCTCTTAAAATTAGCAGCAGAACAGAGATGCAGCAGTCTCTTTAGTAAAAGGAGGGAAGAATTTCTGATGAGCTGTAGTATCCTAATGAGTGAACACGGAGGATTTTGCTTTTTCTTGTAGCATGGAGCTAAAGGTGGCAGTAAGTTTTTGTTAACCTACAATAAGGGTTAGCCATTTTCAGTATTTTGGGGACCCTGTATTCCACACAAAAAATTTCTGTTTTTCTATGTCCAGTGTCGCTGATCGGCCGATGACCTGCTGGAGGACTGTTGTTTTGTCTGTAATAGAATTGGAAAATAATTGGAATATAATATGTTTTTTTTGTCTTTGCGCTCTAGGAGAAAGAGACGCTCCAGCAGCAGTTCGTCCCGCAGTTCATCTCGCAGGAGGAGGAGTCGTAGTGCAGAGCGAGACAAAGGAAGGACCCACCGTTCACACAGGTCTCGCAGCCGGGACAGAAGGTACAGTGGCTCCATTTCATTCATTTACCTGCCGGACAGGTAAAAGAATGGGTGAACAAGTGAAAAACAGTTTTGGAAAAACAGTTTGGGGTGGGACTTTTGTTTTGTTTTAAAAATCAAAATCTATTTTTGTGAATGCCATTGCAGATTTTTCTTGATTTTTCCTCTCTAGCCCTGAGAAAGCTTTGTGGAAATTCAGATATGAACGCTTGGAACCTTGCATCTCAGGACGGCGTCATTGCTTTGTTGTTTGTCAGTTTGCCCTCTCCCATTGGCTCTGCTGTTTGTAAATTTGTGGAAGAGAGTCACACAGAGAGCAGGTCATGCACTACCCGTCCCAATCTGTTTCCCCAAATTCAACTCTCTTTTCACTCATTAATGCTATTAAATCATCATTAGCCATACATACTTAGTGGGAATATGACTTTTTTAAGTTATTTTCCAAAGGACAGACATATTCATGCTAGGCTAATGTGTACACACCTGCACCACATTGTGCACACACAGACGCTCGCCCAGCCATAGCGAGTCCTGTATCTCTTTCAGAGACATAAAGAGAAAGTCGCTGTGTGTGGTGATCCATGTCATTAGCATAGCTAATCTGCTGTTAATGAACCCGTAACTGTGCTGTTTTTTAAATCCCTCCCGCACACACGCGCACGCACACCCTAACAAACACATAAAAACATGCACAGATGCACAACTGAAGAAAAGGTTGTCATAATATATGCGCCAGCGAGGCCCTTTGTTTACTTGTGTATGGCTGCGGGGGAGAGCAGAGATCATTTTAATCACAAAGGAAAAAGTGTTTTAATATCTTCATTACAGAGATTTCAGGATGAAGGGGATGCTGCAACAGAGATGCTTTGACACGTGTGGTTGATGGTGCCTTGGAAAGATAGCACACTTCAACTCTGCAACCACAGACACCAGAATAAGCAACACATTTCAGAGCTGCACTAAACCATTAATAGTGAGAATTCAGCCAAAAGATTTCTACACATCGCCTCTCCAATTTCTGCAGTACAGTGGTAGTCACTCACAGAAGTGCTGGTGATTAAAACATCAGTTGAAAGTGGCATTTCTGGTGCGGTGTGAGATGAAAGGTGGAGGGGATTTGGGAGATTTAGAGCTACAGTCGATGACATCGGTGTTTACAAACACGGCAGTGTGATTAGGAGGGTTGCGTTATGTAATCGGCTTAGCGGTAAGCGAGGAGCAGGTGGGATGGGCTTATGGTGGTTGGGTGTTATTAGGTGGAGGCGGTGTTGGAGGTAGGAATGTGCAAAGCGATGGCATTGATGATAAATTTATGCAGTTAAGTGATGGCAGCTGCAGTTTGTGTCAGTAAAACTGTTGCCGTTGACACACGTGCTCCTGTTTTAACAGCGCAATCCAGAGGACACGCAGTTATTTCATAGGTAGGACTATTGATAAATGATCAGTTGATTAATTGAGGTACTCGGCAGCAATGCTGACTAACTGATAAGTCTCTTCATGTTCCATGTTATAGACTGAAATTTTGCTGCTTTTTTACTATGGTGTGAGAATATAGTGAATTTCTCTGGTTTTTTGACAGTAGACAATATATTTATTTTCAAAAGTCATAATTTTATGGTCAGTTGACCAAAAAATTACTTGTGAATCAAGAACATAGCTGTCACATTAGTGGACGATAAAGCAAATAGTATTTACTCACAAAGTGGGACCAATTATGAGACATTATGTAACTTATTTAGCCACAAGTATTTATTAGGGTTTTTTTTTCAGGAAGTTGTTGCAGTGTCCCAAACCTGTGCATCTTTTATGGGACACTGCATGTTATACAGCTTTCATCGTAAAATGAAAGCTGGTCGGTGTGTACTGTGCACAGGCGCCACTGCTGCCATTAGCCGGTGCTTTATGAGTGTGTGTGGATGAGGCTGGCTGATAGATCAGAGGAGGATTGAGTGGACAGGACCTTGTGATTGATACTAAGATAGGATATGAGGTGCTGCCTGCCACCCCCAACCTGGCCAAGCCAGCCCGGCACCACCTTCAGAATGTGAAATCGAGGAGCTAGAAGATAGTGACTGGAGAGAGGAAAGAGAGAAGGACTGAAGTTAGAGGAGAGTGGAAACGGCGGTGAAAGAGCAGGTCGAGTGGAGAAGATCCAAGAGGGGGAAAGTAAAGAAGAAAGACAAAAGCAAGCAGCGGTAGGGAGAGCAGATAGACTTGAGAGGAATATTATTCAGAAGAAATGAAAAAAATAACGTCCCCAGAATATTGCACGGAGGAAGATTAGGACCATAGTGGGCCGTCATGAGTTGAAGGGAGGGAATATTATTACCTTCTTTTCAATCTACTATGTATTAATAAAAAATAAAGAGATACATGAAATAAGAATAATGCTCCATCACGTGTTTACCATTTATTTTGGCTTCCTCCATCTTCTCTCCTCTCTCGTTCTCCTTTTTTCCCTGCCCTCATTCAGAGGAGGGCCAGGTCCCCCAGAGGCAGTCAATCTTGCCCTGAAATGTAAAACAGACAAGAGGAGCATATTACCTATTTGCCATTAATGTTTATTCTCTTTGATGTGAGCAGGCATATCAGCCAAAGCACGTGTGCGGAGCCTGCGTGCGTGCGTACTGTCAAACGGGCATGTGTGAGGCTGATTGAGCGTATGGATGTATGTGCAGATCTGTGTAAATGCATGTTCATGGAGGGGGAGGTGTCACAGCCTAGTCCACCGGGGGGAGAGCAGCGTGGCAGCAGCAGTGTACAGTGATCTGATGTGTACCCATCTTACAAAGACGACACTGCCTCTCATCACAGCCGGATCACAGGCACATCTTTAGGTGAGCTCAGTGGAGCGTTGTAATGCTCTGCTTTCATTGTCAGCCACAGCAGGGGTTAAATGTGTGTGGCTCAGTCAGTCATGTTGCCACTCTGATGGAAGGTGTGGAGGAATTGCTGGTGCAACAAATTCACCATTTGACCAGTCAGAGAGAAGCCAAGCACGAGATCCTTTGTTAGGTGTTCTCACATGAATGCATGGCCTCTCAGGTTAGTATTTACTGTGCGGCGCACTCGAACACAAGCTTTTTATCTCATTAATATTTCATGGCTGTGTTGAGTTAGCAGGCCAGAGTGCTAGCGTCAGGGTTTAGCTCTGCTAACACCAGAGTAACTTCAACGTTGGGTTTCTGTTTGGTGTCAAAAGAAACTGAGACCTTTAATTATCAGCCCCCCCACACCCCCCCATGCCCCCAAGGAGAGAGCAAGCTAAACAACCCACCCAGGATGCCAGGATTGCCAGCCTGGTTCAGGACGGCTTCAGACACCTTTATGACGTGCAGGTCAGAATGAGAACAGAACTGATGTGTAGCTGAAGCACAGACAGGATTGTTAATGGGATATTTGGTGTAGATGGAGAGGGGCCACATACAGTGAAATTTGCTCTCAAGTGGTACAGACCAGTAAAATAACTGCATGATAAAGAATTAATAATAAATAACCTTTTGGTACATATACATTATCATGATGTTTACATTTATAAGCAGTCCTTTTAGAAAACATTATGAACCTGAATTTTCTTGAGAAAATAAAT
>JAVQJG010175229.1:0-21981 GCA_036024015.1 Craterocephalus amniculus
ATGTGGCTATACATCCATAGAGGACACATTCTTGAGCATGCCAGAAGTTTGGACACCACAGATTGGTTTGCTTCATAATATCTTTTGTGGCAACTTCAATCAAAATCAGAACTGAAATATGGCAGGTGTACCAACTTTATTTATTTAATTGTTTATGCATTTAAGTTAATTAAGGAGATAATTTCACAAAATGGTTTCATTTTGATTGCCATAATAGAAAAAAACCTGAAGTTTACCTGATAAATGTGTGATGTTCTGTAAATATATAAATTTTTTACAATTATCTGGTGACCAATTGCACATGGGTTTCAGACTCCTAGTTTGAGAACCTCCATCTCCCCCCGGTTGACGTTCTTCTAAAAATTGGGACATTTCACTTTCTGGTTGAGGCAGTTACCTTCTGACTCACCCTCAGACTCACTTCGTTCCTGATTCAAGGGTGTATAATCTGGATTTTTGACAGAATTGTCTTCATCAGACGTGGTACCAATAAATTCCTCAATCTGACATTTATCCCCTTTGTGAATCATTTCTAGAATCAATTGATTGTGCTTATCATAATCCCATATTCCCTCCCTGTTAATTTTTGGATGGTAAATATTCCTTCTGATGCCATGGTGCAGTATTTGAACCACAATGTTGTCAGGAGCCAGCTACTTAGTGGCCATTAGGTCTTATTGCAACCCATGAATAAAATTATATAATCAATAGTGGTTCAATTGAGCCATAACAAACACTAAATAAATTAGATGATTAAATATTATTGAATTAGCCAAGTAAATAGATCAGATGGTAATTTGTATTCTAATTGTGACACATATGTCACTACAATTTTTTTCAACACATTTTAGGGCTAATAGCCCAATGTGACATCTGTGTCACACCATTCTTTACTTGATCATTTTATAAAACAATTTTCAAAAAATGTGTTAACAAAAGTTTATTTTTGAACATTAGCTTGATGTTTAAACATTACAATTCCTGAATTGGATAATTCTTACCTCATACCCTTTGAAACAGCTTGTTTCAAATTAGCTGGCTAGCTGTTTTTACACATGCAGCTTTCAGTGAAGTTCAGTTGGTGGGTATGGAAAACATGATAACCCCAGTGGGCACATGACCTATCATAAATGCACTATAGGTGTTACTCTGGGACTACATGAGTAAAGATGTAAGGATTGACATAGCATGGATCCATCCAGAATGTTAATACTTTGTGAGACACCGGTGTCACGGT
This sequence comes from Craterocephalus amniculus, assembly GCA_036024015.1. NCBI lineage: Eukaryota > Metazoa > Chordata > Actinopteri > Atheriniformes > Atherinidae > Craterocephalus > Craterocephalus amniculus. The sequence continues at coordinate 1,238 of JAVQJG010175229.1, forward strand.
GGGTCCTTATGGGTTAAATGGTTAATGTGTGAATTTATTACTCTTACTTGTAACAATTAGCCAAGAATTATTTCTTGGCTAATTGTAAAATAAAGCAAGATCTCCAAATTCTTAAGGCTGTTTTTTAATTTGTTCATGAGACAACTATTTACAAGTTTTGGCTCCTACTTTTTTTCAGAGCTGTATGGATCTGTCCATCCATCTGTTGATACCATTTAGCTTCTTCCTGTACCGATTAGGGGATCAAGGTTTTGTTGTCCCTTGTAATAGCTTTACTGTCTGTGTTTGTAGACCTGCTGATTCCATATATCATGATTTGTTATTTCCCTGAATCCTCTCAGGCCCAATTCCCCTCCATCAGCCTTTTTTTCTATTGTATAAAGAGTCTAGCTGATGGAAGACTGCAGCAACCCAAACTAATGTCCACTCCCTCCGACACCTCTGCTGAAGCTGCAGCCACTCAAAGTGCTGCCATCTCTTAAATCTACTACTATATGGATTCTTACTGCCACCGCAAAATTACCTGCCGGCTGTCGCGTTGAGAAGAGGAAGAGGAGGAGGCACTCTTGTGAACCGGAGTGGACGTTTTGTTCACTGGCGTGAAGCTCCTGTCCTCAGAGCTCATGGTGCGGCCGTGGGGGCCTCTCTGGTAATGATGGTATTGAGACATGGTGGGCACTGGACGGCTCTGTGGACCTCCTTCAGCACTGGGCCATGCAGACCAGGGGCATCCTCTTGACACTTCCTCACACTTACTGCTTGCTGTTCATCTGAGACATGAAAAACAGGAAGTTCAATTATTGCACTTACTCACAAAGACAGCCAAAATTAGCACGTGGGCCTCTCTTGAGGCTTTCAGAAGGGTCCTCCCTCTGTTTCAGTTTTTTAATCTAACTCACAGTTGAAAAAGCCTGAGCCATTCTTTGAAGCATGGATTTTTCAAATTCCTCTCATTACATGTGCGTTACTGAGCCTTTCATCATGTTTGCTATGAGCTCAGTGCCACTCAGGATTACTGAATACACTGTACATCGCAGCTGAGGTGTGTGTTTCACTGAACTTTGTCAGAATCGAATTAACATACGTGATATAAGGCATGCACCTTATTACACTCTATCAGTCAGAGTTGGAAATTATTTTGTCAATTTATCATCTTCAAGCAAGAGCAAAATGAACCCTTCTAAAAAATAAGTCTGTCATAATTAAGCCAGACTGCAATTTTGTTTTTTTTCTGTTCGGTCGCTTTACTGTACACTATTTATGCTTTATTCTTCTTCTGTTAAAATGATACCATATTGCTACACAAAGAAGCACATTTTGTTTTTAAGCCAAAAAAAGGAGCGCTAAATAACAATTAGGAGTTTATATGTAAGATTTACTGAAAAACAAGGGAGTGATCACAAGTGGTAGCATTGCTGAAATACAAATAGGCAAAAAAATAAGAAAATCTCAGTAATTTGTGTCTGTTAATAACCAACAAGAAACTCATGATTGCAACACTGCTGCGATACAATTAGACAATTACCACGGTAACCAATGCGACCAGCATTGCAAAATATTGTTCCACAGTAAGTTTTTTGTCAAATGGATCATTTTTAAACTTCAGATTGCATTATAAAAATAGTTGTATCAAAATGAGAATGCACCGGTTTTATTAGCAAACAATCTAGTCAAAACTCTGCAAACTCTGCAGACATGCAACACCTGTCATGGTAAAGGAAGCGCCATATTCTCAATAAATACTGTATGTTCGCTTCAAAATGTCGGTTAAGCTTCGCCTCATATAGCAGCGGGGGGTGTTTGTTTTCATCATTAGTCATGGCACATGCTGACATCCATAACATTGCCTGTAGTGGTGCTGTGTAATAATCTGAGCAGGATGGAGGTCTTGGATCAGATCAACATACTCTGATTGCATGACAGAACACAAACGGCTAAATAAACCCTATAAAGCTGATTAACCATGATACCATGACAAATTGATGACGACTATCATCAATTTGGCTTTTATTTTTTTATTCTCTGGCATTTTGGACAAGCTACTTGATGAATCAATAATTGCAACTGTATAATAACATTTAAAAAAAAGAAAATATAATTTATAAAGGCAAAAAATAACACCACTAGATTGCTAAAGCTGTTATAGATGATATGATTGCTCATTTACAACAGTAATATTGTGTTTTTAACATCTAAATACTGAAGATTAATTCTGAAAGGTTGCCAGAGAAAACTGTGTGGCAGGATTAACATATCGACACAGGCGCAGAGAAGTCACGCCACAGAGTTTGCCTTCCTACAGCAAATAGATAGTGAGCGCAGCTCCCGGGCATCCTGTGGGTTTTAACTACAGGATGTTTCTGTCAGGCTCTCCCATGTGTGAGGGAACTCCTGAGTCCACAGAGCAGCTCTGCACACCACAGCAGTATGCTCGCTCACATGCAACCGTGCAGCCTTCTCACACACTATAATCTATAATTCAGATCCTTTGGCAACGTCATCATCCCTTCCCTGCCTGTCTTAAGCCAACTAGGATGTAAGCTACTGTAAGACAAAGCATTAGGTCCATTCACATAGAACATGTGGCCGATGCAATAGATTCATCCTCCTTGACCTAATAAGAGGCAGAGGTGATGATTGCACAAAAAAATTTTCAGAAAATCAAGGTGGCTACGAGGCTACTCAGAGAAAATGAGAAGTGAAAACGCATGAGCAACTTGCAGAACAAGTAGTTTCACCACTAAAAAAGTAAACTCCCTGAAAATTGTCACAAAATGATTTCTGCATTTAGTCCAAAACAAGCGATGACTGTAAGCCCATAACTCTTTGTATAGTTTCTAACTGATGTCAGCAACACAAGTTTCGTAGTGTAAACCAGAAGGGCCGAAAGGTCAACAAATCAGTCTCAAAGCGAATAAAAATGCCAGCGTCATAAATCTGACACACACAGGGCAGCCTGGTTGACTCCTGTTTTGATGGACAGCAGGCTGCTCCACATAAAGCTAGTTATGTCGGGAAACGTCTGATCAGGACTTGATGAGTCATGAGCTTATAGATCTAAATCCAGTCACCGTGATTATGGTCCTCTTAGCATGAAGACAACGCAAGCTATGTGTGGATGCTATGAAGACACTGCTGAAATACTTGCTCAAGAGCTCAACAATGTCAAAGAAACTGTCTTCATAAAACATTTGGAGGAAACATAATTTACTTAAACAATGAGCTGTTGGATTTCTTGCAAAGATAAAGAGCTGATTTTCACAGTTTTAAATTAACAATATAGATGTAAACCAGTAAAGCTTCTTATCATGTTCTCATTTGAACTTACTCTGACTTGGTAGTTTCGCTATTATCATTTGTGTACTATTCTTTTTGTGTTTGCATTCTCTGGTATTGCTTTTTTTCTTTTTTTAACTGAGTTTTTAGAATGATGGAAGATGTGTTATGATGAAAGAGAAACTCTGCTGAGCAAAGGGCAATAAACTAAAGGATCTTAACTTTAAATTTTACAGAAAAGATTGTTTTTCTCCAGGAATCTGCAGCATTTCGCTGACATAAATCAACAGACTGCTGTTTGGAAAGTCTAGTTTGAATCTGAGAGGAAAAGTATCAGGATCCAACTACACAAAGAGGATCCTTCTCTGTTATGAAGTCACAATAGCAACCAGTATGTCACAGTTTGGGGTGAAGCTGCTTCTGTCCGCATCTTCTGAATGCCCCAGGCTGCTGTAAAATCTCCCCAAACTTCCCATTTATGCACATTGTCTGCTTTAATGATCCCCCTTAATAATCAGGGCGACAGATCTTCTTGCATGAATCCAACTGATCAGTAATACTGTGAGAGGGAAAAATATTCAATTTCATTGTCAATCACACTTAATAATTCAAACAAGTCGCTTCTTTCTAAGAAAGGAAGGTGCACATGCATTAACTACCTCTTTCCGAGTGAATTCGCCCATCTTAGTGTCACAAGACCTGTTGAGAAAGAATGGGGGAGGCTCGCGTTTTAAAACTAACAATCTGTATTGTAATATCCGTTCCCTCTGTAAACTCCTCGTTTTAGTGCTAATATGCAAATATATTATCAAGATGTTTGCATTTCATGGACTAAATATTAGTAAAACTGGATGAACAACTCAGATTTTCAGGAGAAAAATAAGTTAGGTTTAACAATATCTAGCCTCAGTTACACGTTCACTTTAATTCATTTAGAGATTTTATTTTTCTTGTTTTATAATTTTACTGTAGCCTATATTTTAAAAAAAAAAGGACATTGTATGAATTTTTTAAAATGTATATCTATATGAAAAAAAAATCAAAATTTCTATTTCTTAATTGTGAAAAATATTATACAATTTAATTATATAAACCCTATTTTATATTTTTATTTTGCCTTATATTTTCATTTATATTTATTCATTTACATATTTTCTTCCTAAATTATACACGTTACAACCTACAGACCACAATGGATCTAAAACAATAACAAAACTTTCTATCCCAGGTATCAAGTAAAAAATCTGGTATGTTTCACCATGATCAGAGTAACTTTTACCAAATTCATCCTGCAGGCGAGACTGGACCCTTTGGTGGGCCGGTTTTGGCCCCCAGGCCATATGTTTAACACCACTGTCTTACAGTAACAAGGGGTCCGAGCCTGAATCTCAGCTTGAAAGTTCCTGTGTGGATTTTGCAAATTCTCCTCCTGTAATGAAGGTACTAATAAATTCCATGACAGATCACTAATAAAGAGTACCAGATGAAATGGTGGTTAATTGTGAGACACATCAAACGGGTCGTCCTGCACGCATTTTCTAAATGAAAGGCTTGAAAACTATCAGAATCTTCATAAACAAGGAGAATAAAGTGCTTTTAGTGGATCAAGTTCACAGCTGTGACAAACCACCTACATGTGCAAAATCACGTTCTCTGGCTGATATAAAGCCAAATTCAGATGTTTAATATGGCATGAGTAGTAACTTTTTTGTTCATGTGTTCATGCGTTACAAAAATAACACGTTAACTCCACAGTTTCTCTTTGCATTAATGTTAGATGCCCTAGATTTTCCATTTCAGAATCAGTTCTGTAGTATCGGATCTCCTATGAATGAGTTTGAATGCATGCACATAGTATTGGACCGATACTGGTGTCAGTATCTGCATAATGTTACTGTAACTGGTAAATCCAGATTAACCATAGGAGCAACCATGCATGGATATTGTCTATCTTGGCCTAGTGATGGACCATGTGAATTGTAGTTGATGTCTCTCAGCCTATTACGGCTGGCATAGGCTCTTACCCCCTGCAACACTGAACAGGATAAAGTGGGTATAGAAAACAGATGGATGGATTTTAAATAATCACATCCTGCAGCATGTTGCTTACATCACACAGACTTGATTAAATACTTAAACCCTAGGATGGGAGGAAATGCTTTCCTCTCCATTGGATTCTTTTAAGATTTGTTGTGTGCCGATTGCTGTATTGCAGATTGTTGTGATTTTTTTACTTTGCATTTTTAACACCAAGCCATATGAAAAAGTTGAATGATGATGATGTCTACAAACTATATCAGGAGCCATATTTCCCCCCAAAAATGCACATCACATGCGAGTCAGTTTTTAAGATTTATGCTGCAGCATTATATTTGAACCAGCTGAAATGAAACATTTAAATTAGGAAAAAAGCTCCTCTTGGCAAAGCTCTACACAGCACCCAGACCATCTTTCTGCTTTCTATAATGCTGGACAAGACAAGTTAAAATATAAACTTGCAATATGTGAATTGATTTCTTTTTCTCCCATTCTTGTTAAACACTATTGAAATCTCTTACATAATGCTGCTTTTAGATTTTCTGCATGGAGCAGCTACATCTGTTTAGCTTATATCTGTTTTGTTCTGCCCATCTCATTTCAGGCCCTGAATTTGTAGAAGATAGTTTTATTTCTCCAATATTTTTATTTCTCCAATATAGTGATGAAAAACAGTCAAACATGTTTTTCTGGAAAAATCAAGAAACCTCTAAGCTGTCCCATCAAGTTATTACATACCATGAAATATGTGTTGATTTTTGTCAAGATTCAAGACATGTTCAGAGCTCATTAATACATACCCTAGAGACTTAACCAAACTGAGTAAACCCTAAAAACTGAGCATTAACTATATATAGGGTTTATTCCTGATTATTCTGTAGAAGCAGCATATTTGCAACACAAAATGTATACAGACAACTGATAATTAATTAATGAAACTGAATCAAAATAGTGATCAAATAAAGCAGTTGGAGGAGGGAGGAGGAGACAACTGTAAACTAAGGGGGAACCAGCAACAACAATCTGCTCCACCAGGATTAATCTGTTAGGACAAAACAGAATTCTTACACACTTTTCTCGCTGAGTATGTGCAGTGAACGCAATGGAAGTGGCAAGGGAATAGTCAAATTTCTCCCTCTGGGATCTGTCTACTATCACAAATAAGGACGTGACTTTCATCACTCCTGACATCGGCCAGGCAAAGAAGAGTAGGCAAAGCAGCGTAGAGGCAGATACTGGACCACTGTAATCCCACTGTGAGGCCAGAGAGGGATGAAGCATTAGATGTCCTGCCCTATATGTCACGCACTGCAAGACCCAAACATAAACAAACTAATAACGATCAGAAAGTAATCAGACATCTCTCCAAACGGTACGTTTTAAAGGAACACAGATGCAAGTGGTATCACTCACCAAAGGCATGTAACACAATAAAGATCACTGGGAACTGTGTAACACAAGTTGATTGACAGTCATGTTTGTGTTGTCACCACATCCAAGGAACACAATCTCACAGTACTAAGCAGCACTCTACACTCCCCCAAGTTTGCTGATCCCCTTTTCTGTTGCATAATTAAAGTGGGCCAACAAAAGCAGTCTCATGTCCTTATATTACATTACCGGGTCTTAAAGGACAAGCGTTGTCTGAATTTACAACTGGCTAATAATGCTTATCGACTGACTTTGACTTTTTAACTCTGCGCCGTATCAGGCTAAATAGATGTAGATCTTGTGTGACATTTGCAAGCAGCCGGCAGCACTTCTCTTTAAAGTGAGCCTGCTTTTTTTCCCTCTCCCAAACAACGCCAACTGGACAGAGCCAGTTTGTCCCACGCAGCACACATTACATCATCTAGCCAGAACTGAGCATCACACTGTGATGCTTTCAAGTTGCTGCCTCACCTGTGCCCATACAGGAAACTGACAGGACACATAGGTACTTAATTCTAGTTAAAGAATTGTATACGTTAATGACCAAATTGTAAGAACTTTTTAATTCTTAGATAATTCATGCCTTGGGATTGATTCCACACATCTCTGAAACTCTACTCTATTCCTTTATCAGGTGTTTTGGTGACGATAGAGGTGTGTTGAACTCTAGCACATGTGGAGATCATATCAAATGTTACAAATAATTTTCCTAATCACCTTGTTTCCTGAGTGGGTTCTGTGTCATACCCCTGTACTAAGGATGCAAACAATTAATTGATTATCAGCTAATCGTTGATAAGAAATTACTCGATTAGAATAAATTAATTGAAATTAATCGTTTTGAGCCTTTAATTCCTCACCAGCCTGTTTGAGGGTGCACTTCATGGCAGAAGTCCTTGAGGCACATGCGGGAATACAACAGAAGCTGGCCTCTGACCAAACTACTAATAATACAACTAATAATAATAATAATATATTTGTTTGCATTGCTGTTCCATCTGTGAATGTGTTGTTTGCTCCTGTTAAGAATAAATTTTTCATTCAGGAAATATGAGGAAAATTCAGCTTCTCAGAAAAAAGCCACTTCTCAATTAATCGACCATCGATTGATAAGATGAAACAACGATCGATTAATGAATTACTTGATCATTTGCATCCTTACGCAGTACTTAGTACAGGAGACAAGTTTTTGTTTATTTCCAACACATATAAAGACAAATATTGGCAAAATGTCCTCGACCCCATTACTAAAGGTTTAGATTGTCCCATGAATTAGCCATTGTTCTGTATTTAGTAATGTCTTTTTAGTTTGAAGAAGAAACAACAAAAACAGGCAGAGCAAGTAATAAATATGGTGGTAATTATCCAAACTAATCATCAAAGCAAACAAAGAGGGGCGGGGTACGTGAGTCATCAAATTGACAGTTATGCATGAGTCTGGTTAACATTTTAATCCATCATGTGCTCGAACGTGTGAGCAGTGGGAATGAAAAATCATCTGCTTCATGTGGTATGAAAAGGCAATCTAAGTCCAGTATTTTAAGCATCAAAGCAATGATGGCTTCTGCATTATCCCCTTTCCATCTGTCAGGAAATAAGTCACAGAGCAAAGATATCATCTCAATGGGATGAGGACACCTTCAGCAAGAGCAATGTATCAGGGAATCAATAATCGCAGCCGATCAAAGGAGCATCTTTTCAAAGAGCATGTCAGCTACAAACTACAAATACATCGAGCTTCCCGTCTCCTCTGCTGTTCCTTAATTTATGTGCCAGTTTAAATGACTGCAAAGTCACTGGCTGACCTTCAGTGGAGAGAGGAAGCTGAGTGATAGTGTGGTGGGATCCTGGAGGTGACAGAAGTTGGCTAACTTTCAATAAGTTGGCATTTCAGCACTGGCAACATAATGAGAGGAGTGTAGAGGATTATGACTGCAGATCATGTTCTGTGCTAATTCCCCGATATGACCCAGCTGACAGTTTTGAAAAAGCAGAAGCCCAGTTAAAAATGTGAAAATGTCAGTGACGCATTACATCATTAAAGTCAGTGACAGAGTTTGCTTCAGTGTCCCCCCACTGAGGCATCCATGTTTGGTGGATCCAAGACCATAATAATGTCCGTGTGGTGTTGGGATCTTTGGGAACACGGAGTTATCCCGGTGTCAAAGTAGCAGCTGCTAGCCAAGTCAGCAGTAGCTATGTGGTCATGTCTGACTGGTCCTCGGTGATTCATTCAGGATGCAAATACAAAAGGATGAGAGCTGTGGTTTTAGTCTGAGAGGCTGAATGGAGCATTGCAGCAGGAGCCCTGCACACTGATTCAGAATAACATTATTATAACAGGGTATGTTGCTCTATATAAGCAGCGCTGGCGCTCAGGCTGCTGTGAAATAAAGAAAAGCTTAGCGCCTTACCACGGATGCAGTGTGACCATGTCTTTACAGTTCTTGGCGCAGGAAACAATTGAGGGGGTCTTCCTTGACTGGGCAGAGATTCCCAGCTTCTCAGAGATAAACGGCTTCCATAGTGGTCCACATGGAAAATATCTCATTCGTCTTGATGAAGGCGTGCGCTAAAACATGATGGGAAGTCAAAAAAGTGCTGTGTTTGCCTGTTTCCTTGAATGCGGGATGTGATGCTCGGCTCGACTCAACTGCACCCCGGTCGCTCCTCCCTGCAGCAAGATCGGCTTTGAGCGGGAAGAAATGGCCGGAATGGATCAAAAACTGGCGGACAGGGGGTGTTGGCAAAACACGGAGAATGGATTTTCGTAGATTTCGGACCGGAATCACCCGGTGACGGAATCAGCACCAACACCGGTCCCGGAGTAATGCTAATTAGTAAAACCGCTTTCTGGAATATGGAGACCGTCGCGAGCGGAAATTGGAGTTCAATTTGTAATGAAACAGCATACCCTTTTTTTAAAATTAAGATGAATGAACCAATATTTTTATTTCCTCCTCTGTTGTAAAAGAAAGGGGAAATTAAAACCCATCTAAGCTGTTTTCCCGCTCTTCTTTTTTCTTTTCTATTTCAAATTATATTTAGTCTATACGGTTGCTTAGTAACGGCTCTCACCATCAGAAATGGGCAGCAAACCGGTAGAAGGGAAGTAGCTGTAATAATGCAATTTAACACAATGTACGCCACTTGAGCACGTTCAGTTCATGCCATATAATACTTTTAACCCTCAAAATAATACTGGACAATGTATTTTCAGTGTGTATGTATTTCCATAGATCGATATCTTCATAAGTAGCCTAATTGCCGTGAGACGATAAAAAAGAGGCAAGTTAATAAAAATAAACTGTGCAGTGAAATATTTTTCTAAACTATGTACCATTTGTCAATAAAACATAAAAGACTCCTACAAATGAAGGTTTCTGCCAAAGAAATGTGTTTTATAAGGTAAGCTTAATATGCTCTGTTTATGTCATTACACTCCTCAACAGGACCTTGAAAGAATAGACTGAAAGTTAACCATTACATACACCCCCACAAATGAAATGGCTAATTTATTTGAGTTAGCATTTTTCAAGGAGGAAATTTTAGATTCTCTGCGGTGAATATGTGAGACTCATTTTAGGGTCAAAACCAACTTTAAAAATCTATATTAAACTGGAGAATGCAGTTTTGTTTTGTTTTTACCACGATTTATGATACCTCCATCCATCTCTAAATAAATGATTGATGTTGAATATGTTGAATACAAGTGCAGGTCTAAACAGTGTCCTCTAGTGGACAAACGTTTTCTAAATAAACATTTGTAGTTAAAGTCAATATATGACCTACAGTAGATGAAAAAAATACTGTGAGCAAACATCAAGAAATTGCAACACTATCTGTTGAGAAACTTATTTTAGTTTACATTTGTTTATTTTGGATGAGTAGGCCTAATTCACAGACCAACAAATAGCCATTAAAGAATAATCATATTAAAATTCATTCAGTTGAAGGTATCAAGGTAGTTCAAGGAATCACAAAAGTGACTTAATAAGTCCAAAACCTGCGCCAGTGTGTCAGACTTTGGTTAACTTCACTTACATGAGATGAATTTTGGTGGGATAAATTGTAGTGAGGGCATATAAGGACAACCATGACAAGTATCTGCTGATGACAGATGAGATGTGTGTGAAAGATAAGTTTAAAGCAAGCAAGACGACAAAACAAGTGTTACTCTCAACATGTTAAGATCAAGTTGTGATAAAGTGAGCTAATATGGAGAAGGTTGAACTTAGAGCTGCTTTGGATGGGTAAAGCAAATGATGTAATGTAAATATGTAGTAGGCTTTTATAGCTTGTCGGCGTGGGTAAGGTTAAACATGCAAGTCTACAGATCAAGTCAGGTAAGAGGATGATCTCAGGTAGATAATGTTGATGAAAGCATGACTCACAACTTGCCCCACAAGTATTTAGAACCAGTTAGGTCAGTGTAAAGGCTATTGTTTGAATGGAGCTAATTTACTTTTATACATTGTTTAAGTTCCTCTTGCCAGCTTCCTTGAACCCCTTGAATTGGAACAAGCAATATAGAAAATGAATGAATGGATGTTGTTTAATTGTTTTCAAACTTATAAACTATTAGCAATTGCACAATGTAGGGTTTATGAAAAATGTTTTTTATGTGAAATATTAACCATACACTTGTTCCACCTGAAAGTGTCTGTCTTGAACATGACTATCAGTTTTCATGGCAAGCATACCTAAAGTGGACTCTGACATGCTCATGGCATGTGAACATTTTATGGCAACAACCGAGATAGCAAAGCATGACTACTTTTAGTTTTGACCCACTCAGGATAAGTATAACTGCTCAAACTCAGCCGCATAGCCACCAGATAAATCTACTTGTTTTTTTGGGCCTTTGGGTCATATTACAGCATTTATCATAACCCATGTCAAAGCCAGTTCACAATATGTCAAATACAACACATGTTTTAACTAAATTTGGCAAAGGTCATGAACTCTGGGCCAGATATGACCTGCTCTCGTCTCTGTCCTTAATGTGTAGAACAGCATTAAAAGAAACCTAAATAAAACACTTTAGAAAACAGAGAAGTCAAGGAAGCCCTCAACTTCAACTTGAAAAAAATCTCTAAACTGAAGTAGTCTCAGGTATCACCTACTGAGTTACATCAGCTGTGAATCTTCTCCCCAGGGAGTTTTGCAACCATTTACGTGATAGATCTGCAGCAAAACATGTTTAGCCAGGGCCAGGCAGGTGAACCGCTCAGAGGTGACATTGACACAAGTGACTGCCCACATAGATATCAAGTATGTCAGGGGGTTGATAATCTTTAAAATGTGAATGATCTTTTAACAATTTATAAGTCAGAAACTCCCTACCAACGAGTTACAACTTGTGAAACTTTTGGGATAAGAGGTGAAACTTCTTATGGAACTAGAAAAGAAATCCAGTGACCATTTTCAGCCTCTGGTAAATTTTTAAAAATTACATTATTACCAGAGAACACATTAGCTGAACACAGCTACTGTAAAGTTCATTTTAAGATAATTATTCCAGACAAATACGTCAAAATACGTTTTTTTATCAGACAACGTTAATCATTTTCAGTGTTTCTGTCTTTATAATATTTGCTATATGACAAACATTTCCTTATTCAAAGAACTGCATCGATACTAGAGAGTAATTTATCAATGGAAGTAGGGTTTTAAAATTGCGCAACCGACATTTGCGTGTCTGGAATGACGAAACACGTCAGCTGACTGGTGACGTCACTCTCAGACTTCAGGGGAAAAGGAGCACGTTTTTTACGAGGAAGCCACGGAGCCGGTAGTAAGAGAAAGCTACAGGAGCCACAAGTTACTCTAATCCAGCTGCTGAAGCCTTTCAGATCAAGAAAAGGTAAGATGTTAATCATTAAAATAGTACGCCTTTTCACTTGTCGTTTTTCCTGATTAACGTTCACGCTTAAATCGACTAAAATATGAGTTAAATCTAGATTCGTCCGTTCTTCAGGTACGGCGTGGTCTTGTGCCGGCGGGAGCCGGCAGATTCTAGAAAGTTCTTTTACGTCTTAAACCAATAGTTCAATCTTCCAATAGAACCAATAGATTCTAGAAAGTTCTTTTACGTCTTAAACCAATAGTTCAATCTAATATTTATTCAACACAGTGTTCGAGCTTTAACATGTTTCACATCCTTTTTTAAACATTTCCACCCAATATTATTTTGACGTAGAATTACATTTTTAAAACGATCAAACTGATTTATGCTGAAGACGTGAAAGCAGCACGGACGATAAAAGTTCACCGCTTTGTTCTTATTATCTCAGAGCAGTTAGACAAGTGAGGTTTTAAAGTTTTGTAACAGTGTCGGAGCCATTGTTGTGTAACTAGGGAGAGTTCTCCCCCGTGTGGCTGAATAAGAACACGGTTAAAGATCTGATTATGTGAGCTGAATATTTCTGTACTTATTTGCTTGCACCCATGAACACAAGTATATTAAAAGTTATTGACAATATCACAATACTGACAAACTGTGAAACTCACTAATTATGTCAATGTGGTGTTTCCTTCATAGAAAACATGCCTGGAGACATAGCCAAAGGCAAGAAGACTTTTGTCCAGAAGTGTGCCCAGTGTCACACTGTGGAAAATGGAGGAAAGCACAAGGTCGGACCCAACCTCTGGGGCCTCTTTGGACGCAAAACGGGCCAGGCGGAAGGCTACTCCTATACTGATGCCAATAAAAGCAAAGGTAGTTATTGTACCTGTGTATCATATTATCATTCACATTATTCAGTAAAGGTGTTGCTTTTAATTCCATTTTCTCATTTAAATTTAAGGCATTATCTGGGATGAAGACACACTAATGATTTACCTGGAGAACCCCAAGAAGTACATTCCAGGAACAAAGATGATCTTTGCTGGCATCAAAAAGAAGAATGAGCGCGCTGACCTTATTGCATATCTCAAATCTTCAACTTCATAAGAAAACTCTTCTGTGCATTTTCACCAACTTCCATGTCTTAACCATGGACTCTTAACAGCCTTCTCAGGAAACCAGGATTTCTTCAGATTGTGGCACAAGCAAGCGGTCTCAGTGATGCCATGTTAGTTGTAGCTGTACATTATTTTTGATATCAACCACCCCCTCCACTGCTGTGAAATAAATTATACCTTTTTCTTTTTAGCAGTTGCCCTTTTCTAACATAAATTATTAGTCAATATATACTGTGCGTTCAGGTTGTAGGAACTGAATGTCATGTCATACTGTTATATATTTTGTTCTTTTCTTTTGGAGTAATTGTCGTACTCGTCCGTTCCAAAAAATGAATATGCCTTTTCTGCTTTGACAGTGCCCGAGTTGTCTCATTTTCAGTTTGTAAGTAAAATAAAAACTGACACTAAGCAGTATTTTTATGTCATGCATACAATCAAGTAAGATATCACATTGTAATGTTCTAATTCAGCAGACCTGGTTACTCTCTTCAAAACCATGAAAGCATTTTTCTTTGTGCAGCAACAGTAGACTAACTGGTTTTATGAAAAGAGTTACTGATTTCTTTAAAAATTGAGTCTTTATCTCCCCAGTGGGGAAGTGAAGGAGGATGAAAGGACATTAAAATGGTCAGTAAAAGTGTCATACTTGTGATCTTTCTCTTTGATGTTTCTGTTATATATAATGCATATGGTAATATGAATATCTTTCTAAACATACGTTTTTGCTTTTAAGATGTTTGACCTTGATATTTAGGACAAAAGGTAAAGTTGTATGTTTCTGTTTGAACATTAAGAGCCACAAGTTGTGGATCCCTGCCTGTAGAGGGCACCATGGTTTTGATTTAATGTCATGAGAGCTGACAGCATGTATACTTCCAACTAAGCTTCATATGTCAGATAAGAAGGTTACTGGAAAAGGAGCGACAGAACAGGAACTTCCAAATCTGTAATGCCGCCCCAGCTGAATGTGCAGGCAAACCTGTGGAGTGGACTCTAGCGCCCCCCTGTGTTCAAATGGGGCGCCACACTCATTCACTAAAAATTTTGTATAGGAATTTCATTTTCTTACATGCTCACTGCCAATACAAGTCGCTGTTGCATAACTTGGTAAGGGCCCCTGCAAATCCAGAATTCGCTCAAGTTTTTTATTTAAAGAGATGTACTGTGGAGCTGGAGTTTTTGTTATGAAGCACTTTTTCTTCCTGTCATGGATTTCTTTGGCAGACAAAGTCTTATGCAAAGCATGTTAAATGCAAATTCCAATTTAATCTCCTCACAACTAAATTCTAGTTTTTACCCTAAGAGTCTTATTGCAGAGGCTAAATGAATACAGTACATAGTCGTTTTGCATATTGTACAGATGATAAAAGTAATTTTGTGCATATAGTGGGCCAAATATATAAGTTTAATGCATCACTCATTTGCTCTGTAAAGGAGGAGAAATGGTTCAAATGGTCAGAGGTCTGTGCGCTGAAGCAACCCTGAGCTCCTGACTGTGTGACGAAGCGAGCATCAGCAGGAGCGAGCCAACCACAGCGATCCTCATTTGAACACAAGGGGACACATACGACGGTATTGGCGGTTGTGGCTCCGACTGAGGATTTTCTTTAACTGCAATAGTCTCCACGAGCCTCACTTTGCTTCTACGTTGCGTTCTTTCTGTCTGTGCAAATGATCTTGCATTAACTGAACGGTGTGGATGCTGTGGAGGAATATGCTGATGCGCAAAAGGAGTCTCCATCCCTCTCCTCACAGCGTGAAAGCTGAATGTGTTGCTCGTGAGGTGCACCCAGAATAATGCGCGGTGGAAGTTGAGGTATACGGACGATTTTTGTTTACTTTACGCCCAAATAAAGCCTCATAGATGATATTTCTCTGCGCGACTTCATGGATTTGGTTCGCTGAGGACCTTCTAAAGCACAGACATGGCTGTGTCAAATATGGTGTTCTCTGACGTGGAAAGTTTTCTGGACTCGCATCCAGAGTTATTCGAGGACTACCTGAACAGAAAGGGGAATTATAGCATGGTGGAGAAATGGCTCAAGAATCACCAGGCGAGCAAGAGTCCGGCGGCTGCGGCTCACGGCGAGCCGAGAGAGGAGAAGAGCAACCCGAGTAAGGACAGCTGGGCGAGCAAATGTGATGGTCTGCAGCGGAGAGCATCTCAGAAAGAGCTGCGCAAAACTTTCGCCAGATCCAAGGCCATTAATGTCAACAGAACATACGATGAACATGTGAATTCCCGGGCGCAGGAGCCACTGACGAGCATGAGGAGGAGAGCTCTGCTCAGGAAAGCCAGCTCTCTGCCCCCAACCACTGCGCACATACTGAGCGCGCTGCTGGAGTCCAGAGTTAACATCCCCCAGTACCCGTCCACGGCCGTGGATTTTAAATATTACCTCAAAGAGCATAACGAAAGAGAGTTTTTCCTGGAGCTGGTGAAAGACATCTCTAACGACTTGGATCTGACGAGTTTGAGCTACAAAATCCTCGTGTTTGTCTGTATTATGGTCGATGCAGACCGGTGCTCCTTGTTTTTAGTGGAAGGAACTGGCAACAAGAAAACACTCGTGTCCAAATTCTTCGACGTGCACGCAGGCACCACGGTTTTGCCCTCAATGAACTCGGATGAAGTTCAGGTGCCGTGGGGGAAAGGGATCATTGGCTATGTCGCTGAACACGGAGAGACAGTGAACATCCCTGACGCCTATCAGGTGCACGCTCCTTTTTGTGCATGCACGTGTGTGTGTGTGTGTGTGTGTGTGTGTGTGCGTGTGTGTGTGTGTGTGTGTGCATTTATTAGTCACAGAAAGACTGAGACATGGAGACAGTGCATTTTTGTTCAGTTGTCACTTAGGGTAAATTTCTTTTTCTTAGCATTTATCTGTGGAAATTATCTCCAAGTGAGACATATTCAGGTATTCTAAAGCAAACATCTGAACATAGAAGTGGGAATGCTGCTTGTTTCTCTTCCCCTGTAAGTGGCTGTTTGTATCTTTACTCATTCTGTGCCTGTGGGTTTGCAGGATCGTCGCTTCAGTGATGAAATTGACAAGCTGACAGGATACAAAACCAAGTCACTTTTGTGCATGCCCATTCGTAACAGTGACGGAGAGATCATTGGAGTCGCTCAGGCCATTAACAAGACTCAGAGTGGAGAACTCTTCACTGAAGATGATGAAAAGGTAATTTCTTCATTGCAGTTATGATCGTTCACATCGTCCAACCTGCTGCATACTTGTGCAGAAGAGATTAAGGCCTATGTTTGTCTTAAATGGATTCTGAGATGTAGTTTTGTCTTCCAGCATGTTAAATTATTTTCTGGAAAATGTAGACGTCATCCTCCCTGACAGTCCTCCCAACAGCCCCAAAGTATCTTTCTATGTCAGTATCAGTCAAATTTATGAGGTGCAAAAAAAATTAAATTAAAATGAGATATGGTACAGTTTTCTATCAAGCCATTTGTAATTTATTTATAAATTAAAGGGTGGCAAGTCACCCAGTGGGTTTCATGCCTTACTGTCTTTAGCTGGATGAAAAGATGGAATTCCACCATTTTAATGCTTGCATAGCTACATTGAATTAGAGAACCAAAGCAGAGAAGTGGCAATGGATTATAAATGGACTAAAATCCAAGTCCGTCAAACCTGTTTGGTCTGGAAATCTACAAGTTTTCATAAAAACTAAGACTCCACAGAGGATAAACAGTAATGATCCGTGTTCCTGTCACATCTTTTGACTTTTTTCTTCTGACTTAGCATCATTATAAAATGTATTTTATGGAACATACCCCCACATCGGTGTCAGTGATATCCATGAAATAGAAACTTTAGACAGTTTTTGGTGATATTGATACTTTTCTTCCAGTAACATCAAGCTGACTGATGTTTTAGTTTTTGAATTTGAGTTGATGGTGTTTCCATCGCTACACAAAATAGCCCATTATGAGAAACTGTTGATTTGGATTATCTATGAATGACACCAGTTATTGAATGAGCAGAATGGTCAGTAGCTGATACACTGTAATGTTGTTTGCATCCTGTTATTGTTTGCTTCTAAATCTGATCAATGAAATCATGGAATCTGCTCAGTTACAGCAGCATCCCATGGTTAGAGCAGTGTTGGCTGTTCCTCTATCGCCCTCTCAGTGTTGCATAAAGTTTGGCAACCTATCCCACCTGTGCTTATAAACAGGATGCCGAAGTGCAACAAAGGTGCATCGCTGTGTACACAGAGAGTTTGAAAATGGATTTGGGTTACTGGATTATTTCACTCCAATTAATAAGTCAGTCTTAAAAGGAAAAAAGAAGTTCCTCAGCTGATTTTCTCAAAATGGCACAAAATCATCCCAGTTCAGCAGAGCAGCTGGTTATAGTGATCACAAAGCTCCTAGCAAGTCTTAAGACATACGACTGCTGCATGTTGAATTATAGCACAGAGGAAAGAATAAGCCTGAAGTAATGCTCATACTTAATGATTCATGCATGACATTTCAAGGATGCTCCATTTTTGTTGTTGTTTTTTTTCTTTCTAGGCAAACACTGTTTTGTAATGTTATTGGTGCACAGGCATAGCAGGGCTACAAACTGTCATACTTTATTAATGTCAATGTTGTAACACTTATGAGTTCCCACTAGCAGCAACATTAGAAACAAGATAATTTTTCTCTATTTTATTTTTGTCCCCTTTGCATGCTTGGTTTTGACTTGTGACGTATTTGCATGGAAGTTTTTATTCTTTGTTGATGTAGTTTTAGGTTTCTGTGTCTTGACATTCAGACTAAGCTTCAATATGTGACTATTGACTTTCTCTTTGTTGATGAACAAAATTATGCAAAGAATTACCCAGATGAATCTCATGGTGAGATAGAGCATGGACAGAGGAGCAACCTGTTAAATCTTGGCGCAAACTATAATATTTTTTGTTGAAACTGCACAATATGGCAATTGCATTGGTAGAGGATGAGCTCTATGAGTATCTCCATAGGTTGCTATGTTGTTTGAATCATTTAACAGCTTACAGATAATTGTTGTGATTCAGTGGCCTTGAACCAAGTGGAGCATTCTTTATTTGAGGATTGAGCTTTTCAGAAAGAAATGTTAAAGGGCAATTTCATAGATGGCACTAAAGTTTAAGATGTGTTTTCTTTCTATCGTTGTAATCAGTTAATGGCAATTACTTATTCATGCTAGAGGTTATAAAACTTCTGTTTGTCTCAAAATTTTAACTGTCTGGTCCATCTCAGATTAAAATTAAGTGAATAGAAGTTAAATGGAAGAACAACACATAACATATTTATTTATGTCTATTAGTCGACACTTAGAAAGATTATTCACAAGTAAAGAGGTGGACATCACAGCAAGTTCAGCAAGTGAGTGTGAAACGGTCAGAGAAAGTGTAAAAATCCATGTGCTACACCTCAGGCTCAGTTTGCATGTTAAATGTTTAACCCTGTGGTTCCTGAAGTCCTGTAAACGGGACAAATAAATTTACATTTCAGTCGTCCTTCCAAGTGCTTACACATTATACCCCATTTGACAGCCAAAATTGTTAATATGTGAGTGATATATACCCTTCCAGGCTACAATCACAACAGTGCATTTACTAAAAACGTATTTCAGGCTAGTTGCAAATGCAATGTACCTGAAAAAACTATGGTGGGTGTGGCAATCTATGGCGAGGCGGTGACAGACAACTTGTGATTTGACAGTACCTTTGAAGCCATAGTGGACTCCAGTAAATGATACTGCAACAAAAATTATCCTATTTCATCAGCAAGGGTCCATTAAAAGTAGTCCAGTAAAATAGTTGCTCTATACCAAGTCTTTTATTCATAAAAATCTGTTTTAGAAAAATATGGCAGGATTTAAAGGGGTTTAGTTTGTTCAAGTACAATTTAAAAAGACCAGAGATGTTGCTTCTCCTATAAAAAGTCCATGATAATACGGCTTGTGTTTACAAAGCTGCATAAGATATGCCTTTCGTACAGACTACAGGTTTGGCCATTAAGATCGGTTAAGGTTGAGCACAGTGGTGGAGGAGTAACAATTTGGGTGAGTCAGTCGACCATGATCCTACCTACATACTAAACTGTTCTAGACACAAATGTGAGACCATCTGTTAAACAGATGAGACTTGTTGAAAAATAAAAGAATCAAGAGGTTCCACTGACTCAATCCGACTCGTATGCTGTGTGAGGACCCTAAGAGAGCTATACATGAATGAATGCCTGCAAACCTCAATGAACTGATGCAACACTGTAAAGAGGAGGGAGCTAAAATCCCTCCTCCATTATGGGAGACACCGATAGTGTCAGAAAGGAATTCTGTGATAAAGATATATGATTCAGTTTTTGGTAAGTAAATGATGACACAGTGTTATATGTTGTGGTGTTGTTCATATGAGGATGAATTTAGGTAATTCAAGATCTGTTAAGAACAAGAAGAGGATCATTAATTTTCCCTTTGACGATGCGTTCAAGGGAGGCTAAGACATTACGTAAACACCATCAAGTATAATAATCTTATATGCCGTTCATCTTTACTTCATATAACCAGAGAGTGGAAAGGCCGCTGATTCGCCAGTTTATTCAGACTCACCTCTTTACGTTTTTGAATGATTTCTGGTTACTATAGCATAGAAGATTTCTTTGATTTGGGCATCACTGTTCTTCTGGTTGTTCAAGAATATTCTGATTTCTTATAGATTTACGATCCATGAAAACTAAAACAGAGCCATGGCGACATTTATTAAACATTTCACTCTTATGTGACTTATTTTTGTGTGAAAACAAGTAAAAAACACAGAAACAGATGTTAGCAAACGCATGTAAAACACAGTTACAGAAAGGTAAAGCAGTAAGTGGGGAGGTTGCGTTTCTCACTGAGATGGTCTTCTGTTTCTGAATGACTGTGTATCTGAGAGGCACGAGGAGCACGTGTTAAGTCCATCAGCACGCCTGAATAGATGTAGCAGAAAGGCAGTGACAGGCTGATACACTGACTTGCTCTCTTGTTGCATTAGCCCATACAAGG
>JAVQJG010175250.1:0-28509 GCA_036024015.1 Craterocephalus amniculus
TGTATTGTGGCTGTGTTCTTTGTGGGTTGGGTGCCATACAACGTGGTCATCTTTTTGAAGGGTTTGTCTGACAGTTTGATTGAACCATTTAATGAATGTGACGTAAGTATTCAGCTCGACTATGCTTACCATGTGTGCCGGCTCGTTGCTTTCTCCCACTGCTGCTTAAACCCAGTCTTTTATGCATTTGTCAGTGTGAGGTTTAGGAGGCATTTAAAGAGAATTCTGCATCGAATGCTGAGGCGGCAAAGCCCAGTTGAGGAACAGCAAGTTCGAATGCAAAATCTTATGTCATGTGGATCAATGTGTTAATATATGCTTGGTTTTTAGTTTTTTTTTCTTACACATGTTGCCACTTTGTGGATAGTCAACAATACTGTGGCTTTTGTTCATTTGTTGAATCAAATTCATTTATACAGTATGAAGATTGCTGAAATTGCTTAAATGTAACAGTATGAAGCAACCTGCGCTGAGTCTTTAATTTTGCCTTGTGCTATTGCTGCATATCCCTGTTCCAAACTTTTATCACTATTTAACATTTGTAAAGGACAAATGTTACATTTTGCTTTTACTTCTGTAATTATTTTATTTCTATGGTTGTAATTTGTGTAAACGACTTAAACAAGAACTGAATGAGTGGAGATACAGATGCTTCCAAATATTTGCATGTATGATACACCTAAACATTTTAGGGAAACTTTGGGGTTTGCATTTAAAGGCTGAAGAGGCCCAAAACATATATTACAATCAATGATACTACAACATTTTTCCCGTATGCTGGATAACGCTCAACTGTAGTTATGAAATAAAAAAATGATCTCAATAAAAAATATTAGCAATCATGGAAGTAATGTATTAACAAGAAATATATTGGGTTGATCAAATGCTTCATATAAAAGACAAGATGATGAAAAAAAGGAACAATAACAATAAACCAACCAAACCACTGAAGAAGTGAAACCAGACAACCAGACAGAATGTCCGAGCAAGAGTCAAAGACAGAATACAGGTGGCAAGGTTATATAAGAAACAGGGGGTCATATCGTCACGACTATGATGACCAGTGCAGGTTTTTATGGGAAAAAGTGTCATCTTTGGACATCTTAACGGATGCAGTCACTGTATATCTAACTGATGACTTTAGTTATGTCGTGTTCTTGCTTAGCTATCCCTATGTACAGAGATGAAGGACACAGACAGAACATGATCTTACAAAACCCAGAGGGAAGGAAAACGAGAAACTACTGGGGAAGCATTACAGACGACCAGACACAAAGGGGAGCACAAAACTTATATGACCTAGGACGGGGGTTGGCGCTATTTAGCGCCGCCTAGTGGCTCCCTGGAGCTTTTTCAAAAATGTTTGAAAATTCGTAACATTTTCCAATGCTGTCGCCTAATTACGTGTAGAATAAATCAACACTTCTATGCCATGCAGGAGTTTGTTCTTCCATGATGTTTCCACATCTTTCCCCCCATGCTGGGATTCTACAGCACGAGGTATTGATGTCTTCATCACATATCCTAAATGTACTACTAGATCTTTGTTGTCTCATTCTGGATGGTCATTTTCCTCCTTCCACTTAAAGTTGCACTAACATTTTAATGCATTATAAAAAAGCATGCAACTTGAAATGCAACCTAACATTTTGAAAAAAACATGGTTCAGGTAAGCTAATTTAAACATAATAGTCAGATTTTTAAAAAGGTAAATCTACATCAGACCTGCTTACCCATACACCCTACAGTATACATTTTTAATGGGTTTTCTTTTCTCTTTTTTTCTTTTGAGCAGTGCACCATCTTCAGGTGTAACAAAGCATTGCATTTTAGGTTTTACTTTTAATCAGGACCCCCCTTTCATGCAGGAACAATGCTGCCCCCTACCATTACAGACAGAAGTGAATCTTTGACAATATTACTACTGGAAGTCATTTAAAATATCCAAAACAAAGATTCATCTATTATTTATCTCAAGCTTCCATGTTTGCATGTTTTTTTTATAATTTTTTTAAAAATGTGTTTACATGTGTTGGTGCATCACAATCTTAAAACCCATAGGACCAATAAGGCTCTATTAACTGAACTATCTGACACTTACTTCACTCTAAAATGGTTTCCCTTTCATTTGTTGATCGGGGCTGAAGTTGAACAAGCAACTCTTTTAAGAACAAATTTGTTTCTATGGTGAAGTGTCTCAGTGTCTTAACACGGGTGCACTTTGCCTGTTTTATCGCTTTATAGTTTTGTTTTTTACTCCTCACTACATTAAAAAATAATGCTTGAAATCTGAATAACATTTCCTTGGATCAGTTACAACTTGCCAATTTACATTTGAAGTATTTTCTAAGATTACTTCCATGATTACGGTAGGACGTAATATGGACTTTGTTCTTGAGGGGAAGTGACAAAACCACCTTCTGACGTTTCTCACAAAACTGTTACTGATAGGATAAAATAGCAAAAGTAACAGAGAGACACGCACTTAGTAAACAATCCATAGCCTTTTTTTGGGGCTTTGAAGACAAACATTTGCAGTTAAGGGACTGGCATGCTTTTGATTTCCATTAAAGTATTCTGACTCAAATTATTTATCAAAGTCATGGGGGAAGTGTGTTACGTTTTATCATCTTACGTGGGCGGACTTAAGTTCACCTTCTAGTTTCCTTTATCACTCAGCTGTAGCGTCTCTCCTCTGCACACCCTGCGTACCCTCCTGTCCAGAAAGAGGGTGTAATTCTTCCAAGACATTTTTTCCGGTTTCTTTTACTTTTCCAAGAGAAGGGAACGCTTATCTCACAACTTACTGAGTGTCAGGTTTTTTAGCTGGGTTACATTTTGTTCAGGTACCATCTAATTAAGGTAAGACAAAAACATTACCTTACTTTCTAGCATTTGATACGTTGTTATATCTCTTTACAATTAACAATTGCCCAGGAACTCATGAAACATATTTGTAATCTGGGCTCGAACATGAATAAAAGAGCAAATGTTTCAAGTTAAGTTAAAAAATAAGTAAGAATTAACACCCTTGTTTATTGAGAGTGTGTTTAGTGGATCAGTTGCCATATTACATGTACTCTGTTTTAATGTCTATATTTTACAGATGTGGTTGAGGATTTTGATCAGCTTTAACATGGTCTCACAGCTGCAAGGATTTACACCAGGTGGATTCACAGAGTCATGCAGTTCAATGTTACCTCAACATGGGGAAAGTGGTCCTCAGAATACAACACCCCCCTATAGGATCACTTTGCAAAAAGGCAACAGCACTAATGATCCTGTCAAAGGTACACAGACTGCTGAACTTATACTCGAAACATGTTTATCATAACGATCTGCTGGAAAATATCATCCAGCATGATATGTCTGGTGGTCACAATTGCTTTTAATTTTCCATTTCCATGCCTCCAGTTTAATGAATCCTCAAACAATTTTCAGTTACACTCGAGAGGAACGACACTTCTATATTTATTGGATTCATGCTGCAGGCTCGTAATACCACAGATGGTCCTGCAATTGGGAAGTTTACTCTACTTGACGATAGTGATACTATGTTTCTGACATGTGATGGTTCGCCAGTAAGCAATCATTTGATACAATTCAGTACTTTATCATTCATGTTTTCAGTGACAATTTAAGTTATTGAATTTAAAATAATTGTTTTTGTTATTTTGTGATCATTCTCAGTTTTCTACAGTCACTCAAAACCACAACAGGGAAAAGACTTCCATTAGTGTTACCTGGAGCCCACAGGGAGCCGAGGGCAACATCACCTTCAGGCTAGTTTTATACATTTTCTTCATTTACATTTTCTACAACTCCAAAAATCCCAAACATATCTGGGCTGCTCCAGATCTATTTGATAATGTCAATTATACATAATTTTTCAGGGCCACAGTTCTTCAAAAATATTTAATCTTTTGGAACAACGTGGAGTATTTTTATGATAGAACTATTAAAACTCCCAATAAATCGGATCCACAGGATCCACAAGATCCACAAGATCGCTACGAGGTGAATTTGATCCTCTGATATTCTACAGAAACTAATGCATCAATTCAAGTACTTTTTAAATGAAGTATTTCATGTCTTCTCAGACCTTTGGCTTAACGGCGATGTGTATGGAGAGTCTTGTGGAAGTTGTGACATGGGTGTGTTGGATGTATACCTTCATGTATATCAAAATACAGTATGTCAGCCATGCAGTGACAATAAGTGTGAAATCTAATTTCTTTCTCATGCTTTTCTTCCACTAGACTATGGCCCAATGTTTCACCACATCCAATTCCAAGCTAAATAAGGTAACACACAAGTTAGAGATAAATCATTGTGGATTATAAGCTTCCTCAATACATTTATTGCTTTTGTTTGCTTTGTTTCCCCCAATCATCCTCATGTGCTTTTGAAAACAATACATTTTTTTCGTTCAGGTTATACAACATAATGTGTAACATATTCAGTTTCTTTTGTAGGGTTTGATGATATCCAGCAATGCAGCCTGTTTTGTACTTGCCACTGTGTCTTTGGCCTTTTTTCTCGTGGCCAAACCTAGTTCAGTGAGTAATAACTTGTGCTGTGAAACACTTCATTAAACTTAAATGCTGAATTCAACAAAAGATGCATGCATGTCTAAATAAGTGAGTATGTGTTTAGGTCACTCTTGTTGTTCTTGTGGTTGCGGGGATTGTGATCATTATCATAAAGCTGGTGCTTGTATCACTGCCATTGGGACCCAGTCATGAACTGTAAGTGACCTGCGTCTAAATATTTCCCCTGCTTTTCACATGTTTATGTTTAGTACTGAGGGTTTTTTTGTTCTTCCTCTTTTTCTCTATTCAAGAAAGGGGATCTGTAACCTTTCTCACAGATGTTGCTGCACTATCCACCGTGTTTTCACACGTAAGAACACTCAACTGACACAACAATCTGTTATTTTTTTTTATTTTTTGTGTATAAATAATGTGTTCAGAGCAATAGTCTGGCCTTTTTTCTGGTGAGACTTGCAAAACTGTTTTTTAAGCTCTGCTAAAATTAAATAACACATTATTTTGTTACACATATAGGGAGAACACCATAGCTTGACAGAGGACATTCTGTTTGGGGTTTGCATCTTAAATTTTACTTCTTAATTTTATAATTTGGAAACCATACCATCTTTCACCGTCTCAGGTTTTCACATCATCAAGGTTTTTTGCAACACGATGTCAACATTGTGATTTACCGACCAAAGACAAATATTGTGCTTCACACTATTTTCTGCAGATATTTCCATTGCCTTTTTATTACTGTAATTTTGTTTACAAATTTACGCATACAGTTGCTGTCATCCTTGTTGGAGTTGTCAACTGCATTTGTCTCTGTGGAGAGAACCAGGCTCTATATTGGCCTCTTATAGTCCTGATCGCGTACACGGTATGGATTCGCCTGAATGAAATCTGGATCTCTGAGCTCAATGTTCAAAAGAGAAGGCTACAGACAAATAAAAAAGGTGACACACATGCACTATGTGTTATTCTCTACAGGAAATAATCCATCAAATGCAACATAAATTCATGTGAAAATCAAATATTTAAATTTCTGTTACAGAGAGGTCAGGACATGAGCAATGGGAGCCACAAGGCATAAAGGTGAGACCTTTTTTTTTAATTTGCCTTTTATGACAACAATCTTTGGCCATATAGAATGATAGTAAATATGTGATCTAATGTCTATTTTTTCCCCTTCATTTCTGGATAACAGGAGTGTCTCTGTGCAGTCAAAATGAATATTGTAGGTGCAGTCGTCTTCACGTTTGGAAACTTGCTTTTGAATGCAGCTCTCATTTCTGGACTATTTTTTTGTAAGAAGCCAACTGTATAAAAACGTGTGCTCAGAATTCAGGCAGATTTTCATTTTTACATCATACAGTACTCATGTTATACTATAGTGTATTTTCTTTGACTTTGTAAGACATAAGTATTTAAAGGTAAAGATCCATTTTTAAAACTGGATTACTAGATTGCAGGTCTCAGCTTAGACTCACACACAGCATGTTTACATACCAACTCGTCCCAGGCACCGTCAGCCTTTAGCAAGGAAATGTTTTAAAGGAGTGGTCTTTCTGCCTCTCAGCAACTGTCTGGAATGTGCCCCTCAAATGAAAACAAAACCATGCAATGCTGATCACCTTATTGAAGGTTAGGCAGTCAGTTCTCTAGAAACCTTCAGCTATTACTTGATGACTCATCCAACTGTTGACTTTGGCCACAACAATGTAGAAATTGTTCTGCAAATATTTAAGCTTGCTTGAAATTTCCTTGTTTCTTAGTGAAACATTGATAATAATACAGCTTTTCTTGATAAGCTTTACACGTAATTCAACGTTCATGACTTTGTGATTATCAAGAACATTAAATGAACTTTTGAACCTTTCTGTCTTCTGACCTCATTACCCAAACAGGCTTCTGCTCTGTTGTATACATGTTACTTCCTGGTTGAACTATAATCTGTTAACAAAAGCACATCTATTTTTCACTGTTAGACAGGGCGAAGATTCCGTTCTTGTCTTAAATAAATGCCACCAATGGAGACTATTTACAGCCATTTTTCCTGAATTTAATCATGAACTGATAAATGCCACCAATGGAGGACTATTTACAGCCATTTTTCCTGAATTTAATCATGAATTGTTCTGGATATCAAAACAATATTTATTGAAAATACTAGGGCTTCATATGAGCAACAAACACACAAATTCTGTAGGAAATAATGAAAATAAGCGATAACATGGCAACGAAAACAATAATAAACACCAACTGTTCAGCTGTAATAATATGAAAGAAACCTTGTCTGAGTTTTGATGTCAAGATAAAGTATCAGGTGATTCATAAATGTTTCGGTAGCTTATCTAATACCATCAAATCTGCATAAGGCACATTTTTATCAGACATTTTCAGCCAAAGTAATTTAAACGTCTTCACACAAACCTTCAGCTTTTTAAATGGACATATTCAGTATAATTTAGTGGTTTCTTGACTAGAGCAAAGATTAAACTTTTTAATATCAGATATATACAAATATGATAAAAAATATCTCAATCTAAAAAACACATCACAAATATACATCCTTAGAGGAGAAAGAAAAATACTCTAAAATATTTTCTCCATAAAGCCTCTAATCTGGATAAGATGGATGTTGATGGATGGAAGCAAAAAAGGATCATTTTTCAGTGCAAAACTAATCCGAAAATACCCATCAGATTTCAATTAAGTGACATCTCTGTAAGCTCATCAGTTATTGTCAAGGTCTGATACAAAATGAGAAAATGAAGTGAATTTATGTCTGAAACAAGAACAATCTATAGGTATTGAAAGAAAATAAATGCTGTAGTTGGATCCATGCTGATGAAAAAGGATGAAAAAAACTTTATACAGAGGATAGACAGAGTTTTGTGTAGAAACATGAACAAAACAACTCATTATCAAAAGTTTGCTACATCTGCCTGAGAAAATCTATTTCATGTCAACATAAACTGAAGATCACAGGATAATGTACCTTTTTCTTTACACCTTTATGCAAATCTTACTCAGGTTTATGTATACAAATATCATTTTCTTCGCCTTTAAACTGAATTATATACATTACTTCAATTTGAGGAGGTTGTGTCTCAGACAGAGATCCTTTTAACATCTTAAATCCAGTCAGTATGTGAAATATCACAGTACATACAGTATAATTCTTCCCTATTTCAACAGTTATGTAACTTCTTGCACAGTACTAGGACTCAGCTTGGTCCAACACAGTGTCCTTGTGAATTCTGGGCTGCTGGTTTGTTGGACATTCACCTTGCTCTATCCCCACCTCTGCAACTACAGGCAGAATCAGATGAGAGATGCGACTCCACAAGCCCCCAAACTTGTCAATATCCATCTTATTAAAGGCAGCTTCGCTTTCCGAGCCCACCAGCTTTTTCTTGGCGTGGTCATGCACCATCTCCTCCACCTCCTTCAGACTGAGCTGATTGCTGATCTCCTCTATAGGGAGCAGCAAAGTAAACAACAAGAACACCCTCTTATATGCGGCGTTCTCATGATCACAGTAGCGATAAAAAATGAGGGTGGAGCCAGGAGGCAGCTCTTCGAAGCGGTGAATGACCGCCACAGGTTTGTCTCCCTCAAAAGCTGCTTGCAGCTGCTTGTCAATGTCCAGCTTCACCTCATCACTGTCCTGACTGGCTTTACTGGTCCCATCAATGAGGAGGACAGAGGCATTGAGGGCGGATGAGAAGGTGGAAGCCAGACCGTGAGCCAGGCAGTGCAGTGTCCTCTCAGCCCCGAGGCCTGCAGTGAAGATCAGACTGACTGGCTCTGTGGGTTGTTCTGTTTTAAGGTGCTTCTCAAGGTGGATCTTACTCCTCTTCCACAACTCAGACCGCTGACTAGGAAACTGAGTCTCAAGAAGTGCAAGCTGTTCAGCAAACTTTTCTGACTTAACTTCCCTGGACGTATGACCTCCACTACCTGGTGTCCTTTGGAGAACAGGAATGATCTTGTATGCCAGCAAGGTTGCAGAGCTGAGCAGCACCAGGAAAACC
The DNA here is from genome assembly GCA_036024015.1 of Craterocephalus amniculus. NCBI lineage: Eukaryota > Metazoa > Chordata > Actinopteri > Atheriniformes > Atherinidae > Craterocephalus > Craterocephalus amniculus. The sequence continues at coordinate 8,576 of JAVQJG010175250.1, forward strand.
AAACGCCATAAATACCACATAAATCCTGCAAGGACAGAGAATCATATTCAGATCCAGAGTGGCAGAAAAGGAAGAATTCTGAGTCTGAAGACAGTTCAATTAAAACAAGTATAGCTTACCTCTACAGGAATGAACAGATCTTGCCTTGGTAGTAGCAGTTTTCTTTGTCCCTTCAAGAGTCAAAATCTCAAATCAGTTTTGAAATGTCTCAGCTATGACAGCAGCAAATTGTTTTCTGTTGAGGATGCAATACCTGGTGTTCTAGGATGAACCGTTTCTTTTTTCATTGGAATGGTTTTTACACGTTGTTGCGTTGTTAACATTTTGTCAGAAGGTGGAAACATGCTTTGGCAAAAGTGGTTAACTCTGGGTTCATCTAGAAATGAAGTTTCATTTGTTAACATAAAAATCTTACCGAAGACCAATATCCATTCAACGGGGCACTCAATGCAACTTTCTTCATAAAAAAGACTTCATCTCAAAATACCAACAATTTGATACCTGTGCTTTTAGCTTTGTCCTCCATTTTCCTTCTATAATCAGCCATGCTGTTGATTAGCACTTCCCGTTTGATCTCTGTTGATTTGAGGGGCATAGCTGGCTTGACGGGAGACACATTTGCTTTTGCCGCTGGATTAAGTGAAAATAAAAAACAAGTGAGTTTATGGTCAATCAAATTATCTTTCGTGAAGATGAAACTTATCTAGCAGAATGATGCACGTTTATAATCTAAATCTTAATCATAATTTGCACATGCAGAAAGAAGTTGTGTGGGTTGTCCAACCTGTCTTGGGCTTTAAATGGTCTTGATCTTCCTTGATAGAAGGGATCACTTGACAACGTTCACGAATCACCACACAAGGAAATAACCTATTGGGTCCAAGGGCGTCTATTTACACAAAGGCAAAGTATTCATTCATTAGAACTGATAAGCTACCAGTGATTAGATCTAATCATGGAATCTAATGAAGCTTATCTAGTGCCTATGAAAATAAAAAGGCAATAGCACAACAGCAAATATGACATAATAAATACGAAAAACAGCAGAGAGCACAGTGAACAACTACTTAGAAGAAAACCTATTCCACAATCCTTTTTATAATTACTTCATATTTCATATACTGAGAAAATATCTCAAATCTCGACATTTAACTTTGGGTCTTGCAAGGCAGTCAGAGGAACATGAAGATGGGACATTTAGGGATATGAAGCAACAAATGATGTATGAATTATTCAAATGTAAAGAAAAAATGTTCACTGTAATGTGTACTGATTCAGACAGCCTTAACCTTTGCATATTTTTGGTAGATCAGTGTCTTTTGAAGACACTCCCATATCTTTCACTTCCTGGTCCTCTTTTTCTTCCAATTCTTCAGGAAATTCATGGACATCCATTTCATTTTCACTATCATGGTCCCTGTCACCATCTGCTCCAGCAGTGCCCAGTCGGCTCTTCTTACTAGGGGATTCTTGATATGTAAAAAATAAATAAATAAAAGTAAATAAAATGAATATAAAATAACATAAAACAAAATTAAAGAAAAGTATAAAACAGTGTAAATAATAGTTATCTTAGTTGCTATAACTGTTGTAATCCTATTCATTGGTGCACCTCACCTCCATCCTCAAAGCCATTTTCCACACCTTTGGAACCATTGACAGCTGGAGATTGGTCTTCTACTTTCTTTCTGGTCCTTTTAAGAGGACCCCTGGGAGTTGGTTCAAGAGTCAGTGCTGGAGAGAAAGTATATTAATTTCAAAATAAATTATAATCAACATAATAAATTGTTCAACATTGTCAAAGATCTCATTAAAACCCATGTACTATAAAGCTTTGAGGTGGCATCGCAACAGAATGATTTCCCCAGCATATCACAGCGACACTCCAACCAACTTAAAGAAAATTGTAAGGTAAGTCAATTCATTCAACTTTTAGGTCATACTCATAAAACAATTTCGGAAAAATATTTGGAGAGTGCTAGAGTGCATTAAACTTCCATATAATATTGAAGTGTAACAAACATTGTAGTAAACATCGATAACGATAGTTTTGCTACAGAAAGTATTTTGGTGAAGGAGTTAAACTGGCAACAGCCCACAAGATACCTGTCGCAAAAGGTTCATATCATATCTGTAGCTTATCATATCTGTAACTATAGTTACAGACTGTCACGTTTACAGACAGTATGATAGACAGTTAGTGTCTATCATACTTGAGTCCATATTTCCTGCTTCTGACGCACTGGCTTCAAGATCTACCCTCTCACTACCAGTGACATTAAAACTAAAGTATTTAAAAGTAGCTGTGGATTTTAACGGCGTAGCCGATGCATAAAACGAAACCAAAAATAAACATTTCGTTTTATCCTTATTTAGTAGAAAAAAAACAAATAAGGAATAATTTCAGTAGATACTGAAATACATGCTTGCTTAAACTTCGAGTAAGACAGCGCAAACTAGAAAGCTAAGCTAGCTAAATGGTCAGTTTACATGCCTTTTCCTAACACCTTTTCCCGAGACCTCGTCGATCGTCTCGGAGGCGCAGAGGCCTTGTTTTTAGTAATCTTTGAATCCATTGACGATTGTTAAAATCAAACAACAAATCTCAAAACATTAATTAAGCATTACAACGCAACATATTTCCCAAAAACGACAGCAAGGAACCGCGGACTTCCCTATTGTTATTAGGGAAGACATTTCACGACGGAACGCGTAGATTTCCGGATAGCGCCCAATTCACTTCTGGAAACAAGTAAGCACGGAAGGTTCCGCCTCAATTGGTTACCTGTCAGTGTGACTCACTTAAACGGAGAAGCGTAAAACTCCATTGATATGCCAAGAAAACGAGTGCTATGAGCTGGTAATTATACATAACTACATATTAACGATTTTTTTGTAGATTGATGATTTTTCCCCCCACCAAACCCGAATATGAACTGTTGTCATACGTTGCTAACTGCTAGCAACACAGCAAATTAGCATCTCAAACGAAACGATTCGATCCGTGTTTTGCCTGATAGTAAACTTGCCAACTAGTATACAATGCTTACGCATATATTTTAATTGATTTGTGATGTTGGGTGCTCTTTTAGTGAACTAGCTAACTGTATTTCTCACTGATTTTCTTACTGTATGCTAACAGCTAATTCAGTAGTACAATATAGCGTTTTCATTAAACAAAACCAAAGAAAGTTTGAAACAGATAATTGAATTTATCCAAACTTAGAGTATAAATATGAAGTGTTTTATTATGTACTGACTGTTTTAAATGTTCTTAAGTTTTGTGGGAGACTTCCTCGTAGCAAGCCAATATGACAGGTGCTTTAGCAGATTTATATCATCAGTTTGAACTTTGAACGCAGATATACTCGTGGCTTTGTAGTACTGCATGCCAGAAGTGCCCCCCCCAAACTAAAGACATGGCAGAGGAACAACAGCAAGACAACTTGGAAGGTAATGAATCAGCAGTGACGAATGCCATCTTTTTAAACTACATATGATTTTCAAACTATTCACATTTATGTATTTTTTATTAGATATCAAGGAAGATGGAACACAGTCAGGTGATGAGTCAGGATCAGCAGATGCTTCCCATGACGTGAAACAGCAATATTCAGGTGGTAAATTATTTTCAGAAACTCAAAAGTTATTCATCCCATACTAATACGTTTCCGTTTAAACTGTGCCAATAAAACACAACCATTATGTAATTTACTAACATACAACTTATCTACAGTTGCAAACAAAGAGGTTCCAAACAGCAGTGGTGAAGACATGGTGTCCACTTTTACAGGTAAACAAGAAAAATCTTAACTAGTGTGATCAAATGGGAAACGGAGGAGAAAGCAGCTGGCCTGTTTTACATTATGGATTAAACAGGAGTTTGTTTCAACGATGACTGCCTTTGATTAAACTTAATTTCTGTTTTGGTTGCTTATTTAGCTAAAAGTATGAAGATGCCTGGTACAGAAGATTCTTCAAATACAGGGGACAACATTTTGGCTAAAAATGAAAGTCATGGTGATCATATCAGAGATTCACAAAGGACTGAGGGGCCAGCTATGAATACTGAGGAGATTTCAGATGATTGTTCTTCAGCAACTGTTCCAACAGGTTATTAATTCTTATTGCACTCTCACTTTTTAAGAAACCATGGAAAGCTGAAACAAAAATGCTCCGGCTGCTGTGGAATTGATTAAGTTATTTAATCTAGTAGGGGAAGACCCCAACAAGGACAAGGAAGCACAAGAAGCAAACCCTCAAGAAGGCCTGGATAAACGAATGGATGAGCATGTTGATGGGCCTATAAAAAGAGACTCCACCGCCAAAAATGATACAAGCATCGAAAGTGGGGAAGGTGAGTGTTACCCCACAGAAATCTCTGAGACTGTTTGCGTATGTGTTTTCCACAGATACAATAGCAAAGAAGTTTATATGCATGGCTCATTGGATTGATTTGGACTTTTTTTTCCTTTCTCTCTCTGGCCAGATAACTTGAACACTTCATCTCCCAAAGAAGACATAAACATGGTGCAGAATGCAGCTCCAGAAGAGACACCATTTCTGCCAAAAACATCAGAGGAGGAAAAGTCGGATCAACAGGGAACTAATATAGAAACCATTGGCCCAACATCTACTGAGCCTGCTGAACCACAGGCTACTGAACCAGCAGAAGCGGCTAAAATTTCTAGTGGTAATCTTGTTATAAATTTTCCCTCATCTATTCTTATTAACTCAGAAAATCCTGCAGAAAATTTATATGGTGTGTTTTTTTATATGATATAGTAGAAGATAAAAGTGTGAAATAACAGGTCATTTCTCCACAGGAAAAGTGGCATTCTGGATATTAGTATTTGGAGTGGTTGTCCTTGGAATTCTGATACAGCATCAGCTGAAATCTGAATCTCCACCTCAGAAAAATGACATGCGGCAAATAGACATCTTCCTCAAGCAGATGGAAAAAGTAAAAACTCAGTTTCCCACGCAGCGTGCTGAACTCTGGAACAGGAGCAGAATCCACCTGAAGAAACACCTCCAGACTGCACAGCCCACCGAGCCAGTGAGTCTAATCCTGACATCCGGTCTCAGAGCTGAGAGGACGCTGCACTGCTTAGCTCAGAGTCTGGCCTCTGCCTTCTCCTCTGCACTTAATGCCTCCGTCCTCCACATTGATGGAGCCAGCAAAGCCAGCCAAGACAGCGACCAAGTCAAGTTGGACATTGACAGCAAGTTACAGGGAGCTTTCGAGGGAGACAAGCCCGTGGCTGTCATTCATCGCTTTGAAGAGTTGCCTCCAGGCTCCACGCTGATTTTCTACCGCTACTGTGATCACGAAAATGCTGCATATAAAAAGACGTTTCTGATTTTCACAGTGCTGCTGGGGGAGGAAGAGGAGATCCCTGCAAAGATTCACTTGAGCACTGTGGAAGAGATGGTGGACGACCACCTTCAGAAAAAGTTTCTGTCTGATGGCCATCCTGTGTCCTTTGATAGGATGGACCTTGATAAGTACGGTGGACTGTGGAGCCGCATTTCTCACCTCATCCTGCCTGTGGCAGCAGAGGAAAGAATAGAACATGAAGGATGCTGAAGGACACTACTCTTGTTTGAAATTCAGTCTGAGCACTAAGATACCACATATCTATCAGATCTCTCTCTCATGGGCTCTTTGTAGTGGTTTTAAAGGTCTGAAGGGTTCTTTCATATATTTTAATAGAGCTCTTCACAGACATCAATAATAAGACATTATGATGTGGGATATTTGTAAAAATAGGTTCTGTTCATTGGACAAAAATAAGATACAAAGTTGTGTAGCACTTTATTCTTTTAATCTGTTGATCACTTGTACTTGATAAATTGTAGACTGGAAAAATCATCAGGGGTTTATTTGGATTTTGAAGTCTATGTAGATTTTAAGGAGAACTGCATTTTAAAGTATTTAATGAAAGATTAGATTATTCTTTCAATAATGATCATAAAACAGGTACCAGGTAGAGCTGTTCTTTTGGCATCACAACACAGGGTTACGTTTTTATTTAGACTTTTTATTGTGTCAAAGCCTTTAATACCGACAGGGCACCATGTGTCTCAACTGAGAAGTCCATGTCCTGTTTTTTTCCCTGTGTAGCTACATGTTCATGTTTCACTACAAGTAGAAATTTAAGGGGTAAAAGTATGTAGAAATTAAATGTGCCTTAAATTGAAAATAAAATATTGTATTTAAAATACCTCTATTTGTTGTCTTTAGTGTAAATTGCTGGACTAGAGGGCAGATCAACCACAGCTGAAACTGGGCTGCTGCTGATTTACTAAGCAACATCAGGCTGTAGGTTTGACATTCAAATAAAATACTTGGAATATCTGTTCAGTCTGTGAGAAGTTCCTGATATGGTTTTCAGCAGGCTTTGCACAGTCCATAGCAGGGCATGATGTTTGAAAAGTCTTCCATGACGGAGGTCAACCCCTCCTCGGTGTGATCAGGTCCGCCTCCTGTCAGCTGCAGATGCCGCCGATCTCTCCCTGAGCGCACTCGTACTTCTGAATCCCTACCCGTCATTCATTGGGAATATGAAAGATGACATTGCGCTATAGTTTGATGTTTCCATTTTATATGCATTTTTTATATATATAGTTGGATTTTTGGACTGATCAGGAGGCTATGAAAAGTTCCTGTGGGTAAACTCACTGGTGACAGGCTGTGCCTGCTGTGCGTAACTCGCCGTGATATAAGATTTGTTGGAGCTCTGGGAGCCACAGCATGCATACGTTATGCGCTCTCATCGTGGTGTGGTGCGCGATTTTCTCACGGGGATTTGCGGCACCCAAGTTCTTGGGTGAAGATCCAAAATCTCAACTTGAAAGCAGCGTGGAGGAAACTGAGGGGCTGCAAGAGGAGATCGAGGGTCAAGAGAGCATCATTTCAAAGGTAGGAGAAAAACGCCTCCTTGTGATGATGAGTTGTTTTGTTTTTTTCGATTGTAATTATTTACATGAAACACATCCGTCCTCTTCTCTTTATAGCTGCTGGGTGATTATGACAAAGTGAAAGCCCTCTCGGAAGGCTCTGACTGTCGCTGTAAATGTGTTGTCAGACCCCTGAGCAGAAGCGCCTGTCGGCGGATAGAAGAAGGGAGCGCCACTGCGCAGGACTTCTACACGGTGGAGACCATCACCTCTGGACCAGAGTGCAAGTGCGCCTGCATCGCTCCTCCGTCAGCGGTCAATCCATGCGAGGGAGAGTTCAGGCTTAAAAAACTTAGGGAAGCTGGAAAAGATAATGTTAAGGTGAAGCTTCATCTTGCCCATTTTCTATCCGCACAAGCGCGAAAAAGTCCCCAGAGATGCGGTTTAAAATGGATTTGTAAAGAAGCCTGGATAAAAAAAAATGTCACCATTCGAAGAATATATTGTGTGCATCATCAGAAACTTAGTTTGAAAGAGTTGTTGATCGGCCTTTTTTATTAATGGCACGGCCCGAGGTAAACAACATGGAATTTATTTGCTCATTGCAGCTGTCCACCATCCTCGAGCTGCTGGAGGGCTCTTTCTATGGAATGGATTTACTGAAGCTGCACTCAGTTACCAGTAAGCTGCTAGATCGTGTGGATCACATCAAAAAGGTACAAACAAAAGCAATTTAGTATGTAAATAGCCTATAATGGAATGACAAAGTCAGAGCAACCCGTGTGCGTATACTGGCGACATCTTAAATGCATTTTATTGATACTTCAGGATAGGGTCAGGGACTTTTCAGGAATTGGACCTGAAAGATGTGCTGATTATTTCCATCATTAGGATATTTATCTAACGGAATACTGATTACTTTTCCTCAAAAGAAAAAAAAAACTAGCAGCATCTTTCTTTAGTGGACAATTTTCCTTTAATACTTTTGTAAATAACTTAAAGGTGTAAATGTTTTCTAATGGAGCTGCACAACTTGAATCCATTGGAGCTAGAGCCAAACAGGTTGCAATCACGAGGGGTTTGGAGTCAAGCTTAAGACTTCCAGATTAAGAAAATCATCTCATGAAAAAGCTCTGTGAGCAGCTATGTTGCATCTGCAGTTCTGATGACTGAGGACAACTCTCTTCAGAAAGTTGGGTGGAGCAGCTAGAATTTTGCTGAGGTCACCAAACTCCACATCTATCATAAATCCTCAAGCTGCCCCGCCCTAACAGGTGCAGCAAAATAAACAGGATGGTTGCATGCCATGCATGCAGAAAGTAGTACAACTTGTACAAAACATGTAAATGATCACATTGAAACATCTTGCAAAGGTTGTGTTTGACTGATAAAAGCTACTGGATTCTTAACTCTAATTTCTTCAATAACATCAAGTGCAGAGTCATCATTGTTTATTTTTTGTCTTTGTTAAGTTCCAAATCAGTTAGTGAGTTATATAATAATCTTTGATTAAATTCATATTTTCGGAGTTGATGAGCAGGGGCCTCCTTAAAAAAATCATAACCGGACTAATGTTTAGAAAGCTGTGGCTGGCAAACTGAGAATCTACACCTGCACTACAGTCCAGGTTTCTCATGGTAGAAGATGTGTTGATATTCAAGAGATGTAGTGGTGTGAAGGCAAAAATCATCACTGCATTTCAAGTGCATTGTAGATCAACTGCAGCTTATTTCCTTTCAGACCTGATCTAATTTATGTTCATGTCTCAATTTGTTCTCAACTTTATGAAGGTGGTGTCTTTGAACCACAGCGTGGATGAGGTGAAGGTTCAGGAGAGTCCTCCAATCCAAGTGGAGGTGACTGAAGGCCCACTTACTTCTCTTCCTCCTCAGCATCAACATCCGGAGAGGAGGCTCACTGAGATTGTGAAGGCAGCAGCATATCGAAACCCAGAAGTAAGATCACAGACAGGAATATGGTCATAACATATATTAGTAATTATTTCCCTGCAGTACATGTCATGACATGTCATACAGATGTAACCATAGCAACGTGATTTTTAGTTATCAAAACAATATGCAGGACCTTTTGTTGGCATATGAGAACAACATACTGTTGGTATACAAGTTAGTTTTTTTTGTTATTTATGCTGCAATTATACAAAGAGGTTGTTAAAACCTAAATAAATTCATACAATTAGAAGAATCATTCAGCCAAATTGCAAATTGAATAGTAATTTGTCATATTTACTCTGCAATACAACTGATACAGTTCAAACTACGAACACGTTTGTTTTATTGCATTCTTTTAATTGTTCATGCAAATCTATGTTTCACTACTTCATCTGGTTTGGGAATTCACACTCATTTAACACCCCTTTTTGAAGTTATTTCTGTGTATTTGTTTTTGTGCCTGTGCTTTTAGTTGGTATTTATAAAAGAACAGTAATTATGCCAGCCAAGAAAAGGGACAAAAGTTAAAACAACCAAATTAAATTCATATATTACTGCTCAGACCTTCAACATTGCACCTTAACAAAGGTTTGATACATTTCCCCCCTAAAAACCCCTTTATAAAGTCATTGTCAAGCAAAAAGAATGTGTAAAAGAACCCTTGAGGTAATCGAAAGGTTTGGCAGGATCAGTGAAAAACAGCAGAGCCCAGATCAGGGACTCTCCTGCTGGGTGCTGGTTCCTGGTTCCTGACTGCTTTAATATAAACTTGAGAGGCTGCACTAGACCACATGCAGTTGATTCACCAGATTAATATGTTTCCCAGGGGAACTAGTGGGAAGCATCCAGTGAGGTTATTAATGAAAATCAGAGTGAAACAAGATGTTTTAAGTAACTTTTGCTGAAAAGTTCTGCTTCAGTTTTGCTGAAAGGAGAAAACTCTCTTTTCAGGGCATCCCCTTATTAAAAATCTACTTTTTCTTTGTATCAACGTTTCCAATTGGCTTTTTTTCTTTTAATCTGCCGAGATACATACTCAGCTTCAAAGTGGCAAAGTCACACAGTTTATTTCCATATTAATTCAATTTTAATTTGATTTATCTGTGCTCTAGAAGATGTGGACATCATGAATGTGATACCATGAAATCAGACTGTAAGCTAAATCGAAGTCTAAATCGAAGGTGTTAAACTATGAGATAAACTGATTCAATTTATTTGTAGACATGCTGTGTCCAACCAAAATTTGGAGAGAGCATGCTGATTTTTGCAGAACAGATGTTTAGGTCTGATTTCATTGCAGAAGGAAGGATTTTTTTTCTAGGACTTGCACGTGTCTGTCTGTCATTAACAGGAGAAGTATGAAGAGAAGTTTATTGTGGAAAATCTACCTTTGCCACAGACAGATGGCCCCGCTCAGATCACTGAGGTCAGACCTCAGGTGACTCCCAAAAACATGGCTAATAAGGAAGCTCCACAGGTCTTGAAGAGGGGCTCGAATGGAATGATCATCAGAGGGATGACCTTTTACAAATCAGAGCCAGATCCCATGGTGGCAGATGATGGAGAGCCTGGAGAGAACCGTAAGTCTACAGAGGCTTTCAAATTTACATAATGATTTTATTATGCAGTGGCTTCCAGTTTCACTATAAAATGACATTTGTTTCCTATATTCATCCTCATTTTTAGTTTTTGAATATCATGGATTCAGTGGTGATGGCTCAGTCAACCTCTTCATCGAAGAGAATTTTCTTCTACACAGAGCCCCTCTGCCGAGGCTTAGACCAGGATTTAGATCATTTCAAGTCAAAACTCCTGGTTCTGTTGGTGATTCTCGGAAAACGAGCCAATCGGCAAACACACAAGAAACTGAGCCCATCACAGAAACTCATCATGAGATAATCAGCGACACCGCAACCACAACAGTGTCTATGCATACGACAACTGATGTATCCACCACACCTAGTGTCACATTTACACCAACCAGCGGAATGCCCCAACAGAAAACCACAAACCTGATGCCACAGACTACTCAAGGACTCAGTCCTGAAGTCACCAAGCAGCCAGTTTCTTTGATGACTGAGGCAGGAGGCTCTCCTTTAAGCACCGCTCCTGAGGAAACAACACAGATTACAATAAACACAACTCAACCCTCTAATAATACCACCACAAAAGAGATGGTACAAGCACTAACAACAAGGGTTATGCCCGTCACTGAGAGGGAAACCTCCAGCCTTGAAGTGAAAGACCAAACACAAACAGTCCCTGCTAGTACAGCTGCTCATCCAAGTACTATCGCACAACACCCTACGGCCGACATTTCAACTACCAGCACTCCGTCTGATACAACTATCACCCCCCACACCCCCACCAGCTCTGCCCCAGTACATCCCACACCTCCGACCGCCACGCAGCCTGATGCTACAACACCGCAAAAGGAAACAAATTCCACCAACTTTTCAGTCTCAGCTTTGCCTCTGACCATCGCCACAACCGTAGCACCGTCCTCTTTAGCCAGCACCATTACCATAACCAGTCATGCCACTCCAGTCAAAGAAAAGAACAAAATCAGCTTGGAAGAAGAGGAGGAGGAAGAGGAAGGACACCCGGATGCCGAAGAGCCAATGCAGAGGCAGGAGGAATCATCTTCAAGGAAAGCTGGTAAATGATAATTCATTTTGTAAATACGACCGCTCACAGATGAAAATTCTACTTATGTGTTCCCCTTCAAATCTGTTCCTGCCCCCCAAGAAAAAAATATGCAGTCAATTTTCTGGTTGGGAAATGAAAAGGACCGACTTTGTTTAACATTCTCGCAAAAACAAAAAGGATATTTCTCAGTAAATTCCTTAACCTCTACCACCAGTGCTTAGTCCCCTGTGGGAACCTCACCCTTTATGTGATTCAAGCTGGTTAAAACAAAAGCCTGTAATTATTTTCAGACTCCTTGGCATTGGTCTGGATACTGTTAAGCTGCCTTTAATCCTTACTTATACCTCATTGGGTCTTTTTCACAGGGGAATGTAAGGACACCTTGGCAACCATCTCAGAGCCGGTCACTCACAACACCTATGGCAGAATGGAGGGAGCGTGGATGAAGGATCCAAACGCCGATGACGACAAAATTTATGTCACAAACTTCTATTATGGAAGCAACCTTCTAGAGTTCAACAGCATGGAGGTTTTTAAACAAGGTAAGAGCCAGCTGTTTTTGTCGCAAACTAGACTTTTTTCCACTTGATCAATCTCAAGCTCAATCAGGTTTTTATCTTTTCCAGGCCGTTTCACCAACTCCTACAAGCTTCCTTACAACTGGATTGGCACAGGACATGTGGTTTATGGAGGAGCCTTCTACTACAACCGAGCGTTTTCCCGCGACATCATCAAATTTGACCTACGGCACCGTCAAGTGGCCTCCTGGACCATGCTCCATGATGCCCTGTTTGAGGAGTCGTCTTCACCGTGGGAGTGGCACAGTCACTCAGACATCAACTTTGCCGTTGATGAAAGTGGTTTGTGGATTATTTACCCGGCACTGGACGACGAGGGCTTCTTACAGGAAGTGGTCGTCCTGAGTCGACTTAACCCCGTAGACCTCAGCATGCAGAGAGAGACCACCTGGAGAACCGGGCTTAGAAGGAACAGTTTTGGGAACTGCTTCATCGTTTGCGGTGTCCTGTATGCCGTCGACAGCTATAACAAAAAGGATGCTAACCTAGAATATGCCTTCGACACACACACAAACACTCAAATGATTCCCAGAATGCCCTTCATAAATAGCTACGCCTACACCACGCAGATTGACTATAATCCTAAAGAGGGTGTTTTGTATGCGTGGGACAATGGACACCAAGTCACATATGACATTAAGTTTGCCTATGTAGACCCTTAGTGAGGGCCTGATGTTCCCTTTTATCTGAATGGATTGTAGATCAGTCCGCATGGCTTTCAGCATGGAGACAGATGAGGCCAACTGTGTATATAAATTATATATATATATATATATTAGTATAGTATTTTCATCAAGATTTTTTTTTTAAGTTGTACCTAAAATAAAGAAAACAAAAGAGCCTGTTTCCTCAGTCAACATTATAATGTACATACAGTACTGCACAGAAACCAAACCAGGCTCTTAGAACCAATCCCAAATCTTAAAGGAGCTATGCCCGAAATTATTTTAATCTTTCTAAGAAAAATGGTTTTTACACGGTACATTATGTGATAAAAGGTGGAAGTCAGACTTACCCCTTTTAAGTCCTTAAAATTGAATGACTCATTGATTGCGCATATGTACAGTCCAGGACATTTTAGTTAGCGATAACGGCTTTAGCTTTGCCGTTACGCTCTCTCTACCAATGGGGTTAACTTCCGGATTCCTAAGGGAAAGCTCTTACTGGCTGATCTGAATCCGGAAGTTAACCCCATTGGCTGAGAGAGCATCACGCCAAAGCTAAAAATTTGCCGCTTTCGCAAACTAAAATGTCCTGGACTGTACATATGTGCAGTCAATGAGTCATTCATTTTTATGGACTTAAAAGCGGAAACTCAGATGTCCACCTTTTACCACATAATACACCATGTAGAAATCAATTTTTCTTAGAATGATTAAAATAATATCAGGTACAGCTCCTTTAAGGATTCATCAAATATGTATCATCTACAGGATTTCATGTTTTTTTATGCACTGTAATGTAAACACCAAGTCCTTCCGGGTGAAAGCACTTACTCCCACATTTCAGACTGTTTTGAGGAGACTGCAATAAAGCTCAGAACTACACATGGAGAACGGGCTTTTTATTTGGATGGAAAGGGGATGGTAACGTAATTTTAATTGTAACTTGTAAGCTTTCATTTGAAGTGGAACGTTGGGGGGAAGGAAGGCACAACGGCAAGAAGTAAGGAGTGTGACTGAATGTTTAAACCTGTCATTTAGAGCTGTGCGGATGCAAATGTAGTCAATGTGGGAAGTGAATACAAGGAACACCATCTATTGTACCAAAACATAAATTTAAGTAATTGAAAATATAATTTCTGGAAATAGGCTTACAGGTATATGCACATGAATGCACAGAAACACACATATATACTTAAAGAAAATCCAGTGTTTATTTTGGTTTAAGGACATCATAGAACTTAAAAGACAAAACCACACAAGTTATGCATTTTCTATAAGTGTCCAAAATTTACATTAATGAAAAATAAAACACACAAAAAGGAAAGCAGCACAGAAAGAAAGGCTGTTGGGCTAAAACATAACCATGTGTGCAAACCTGAAACTTAAAGAAAAATACTTCTGCAACTTTTACAAGTAAATGTAAGTTTATAAACATATAAAACTGACACAAAACTACTTACTTTCGTTTAAAATCAAGTTATAATTTAAAGAAGACAAAACAATGTGTGGCATTGAAAGCCAAAATTCAACTTCCTATTTTCTTCAGAGTAAATTCTTTACAACAAATTTTTTATTGACTTCAAAAAATGATGTTAGACAAATGCTTGCAACCTGGTGCCCAATTTTAGTATTAAATAATCAGTCTGAGGACATTTATGGTAATATGTCAAGAATAAGCTCAACAGTTTTAAAATTACGATCACGCAATGGAAAATGAAAAGGTTTTGTGGGATAAAACTGACACCAAAATATCCATCTACTAAATTCTATTATGCATTTCCTCTCATTTCACCAGTTAAAATTTTATTTACATCATGTCACTGAGTTTAAGTGGAATTAGTCACTTCTCACAGAGCATTATAAGAGATTAAAGAAATTCTTCAATAAAATTAACGATCTGGACAAAACACAAAAGTCAATGAGCCGCAGAATTGTAGTTTAATAAAAATAAAAAAATCTGTTCACGAATATGCAGACAGTGCAAAAACAACCCTCCCAAATTAAGTACTAAAATCCCTAAAAGTTCAGCAAACTGGGCACATAGTGGTTTGCCAGCTAGTTTTTACAGTTCACCTGTTTTCCTGAGTTTATTCCTTTGCTGCAGGAAATAATCGAGTTTGTGTTACAATTTCATCTATAAAATCCTTTCATTTAGACAAAAAAAAAAAAATTATATCACTATATCGTATAGAAAAAACATAAATGGACTAGTGTGCTTCCAAACATAAATGTACTTTGCTGCCCTTAATTAACGTTATGTGGGACAAAAAAAGAAGAGCTGACTTGAGGAGAGCTGGTAGGAGTTGAAGTATTTGTGTTATGATGAGGTGACTCAGGGTTCAATGCTTTGCCCCACGCTGCTAAACAATTACCCTTATACGAGAGCGTCTGGGGTTGCAGGGAGGAGTCAGAGTTGCCACACAAGGAGCCAGCCTCTGCTCGGACCCAGTTCCTGATTACCTCTGGAAATCAGCCCCAGGGGAAAATGTGGCTCACTGCAGTTGACAGTTTGAGCTCCTTTTGTATTCTTGTTTTGCACAGTCCTGCAGAGCACATGCATTCAGCCCAAAAACATATCAAATTACAGGGGCTCAGCAGATCTGCATTATCCTTAAACAATCCATCACAAAGTGTGTTAACAGTGTGATCTTGCGTTTGCTTTTCTGTGTTTCGTTGGAGCTGATGTTGATCCTACGCGGAGCCCATCAGCACACCGACGGGAGGCGCGGCCTTGTTTTCAGGTGCGGCGTGCTGGTAAAACGTGTCTGTGTGGTTGACCCGCAGCAAAGGTGGGATGCTGGAGGACCTGATGTGGAGGATCCTGGTATCTGTTACTTCACAGTCGATCTGCATCATCACCTCGAACTCTTTGTCCCTTATGATGCTGTCTGCAGAGACAAGAAGGGAAGAAGAGTTACTACCTTTTGATCTATAATCCATCCTCTCCATAAAGTTTCTAGGGGAATTTAAACAAAGACAAATGACTTAAAAAAACTGAAGACAGTTGATCCAAATAAATAACAGAAGTTATCTAATCATACTTGCTGTAGAAACACGATAAGACTGCATTTTGAGAGGGTAAGGCATTAAGGTTTGAGACAGAAAGGGAAGG
This sequence comes from Craterocephalus amniculus, assembly GCA_036024015.1. NCBI lineage: Eukaryota > Metazoa > Chordata > Actinopteri > Atheriniformes > Atherinidae > Craterocephalus > Craterocephalus amniculus. The sequence goes on from JAVQJG010175250.1 coordinate 24,435, forward strand.
AGCTGAGAGGCTGGGCTGCCAATGAAGTCCAGAGGTGAGTCACACTGGATTTCTTCATCATGGAGATAAACTAAACAGCGCTAAACAAGAACAGGACATGCAAAATTCGAGAGGAGAAATAAAGCCTGACAGGAGTGTCGGTATTCGGAAAAGAACGATCACTAAAGGGCGAAGAAAATAAAATTCTGTTTGTGCTTAGAGAAACTGGCAAAACTGTGAGACTGAATGTAATAAATGCTCATGACTCAGACCATTGTGTTCGCATAAACCCAGTGACCACAGGTGCTTTACAGGTCGTTATCAAGGATAAACAATGCAAGTTGTCCCAGAGCCGTTTTAACCTACAGAATAGCAATTATTTTGGCTTTCTCTTGAGAAACTCAAACTTGGAAACTGATGCTGGACTTCATCCTGGTGGTTTGTGGTCTGTGGTCTCCCACAGCCAAACTTTACTCAGAGGACAGAACATCCTTTTAAGTGGACACTTGTAAAATTCTTTGCTAGAAAAAAGGTAGTAACAGCATGTTGAGGCATCCTGTGTAAATTTAGATTAACAGACAACTTAAAAACTCCAGGCTTCTATTGTGTGCCGTTGGAGGTAACATTCCCCATCTGGAGCACACCTCGCTCACTTTTAGTGCGCTCTTATATGACCTAGAAATGGAGCTGTAGGCATCTTTAAAATGCCTGAGAGCTGCAAGTAGTTAAAAAGCTGCAGTCTTTTTTTTCTTTCTTCCAGACACCTGTGCAAGACATCAGCTGCCTCGACCTCACAAAAGGACTTTCAGAGACGAGCAGGATCAGGGAGAGTTAATCAGATCATACAGCAACTCTGCATCTGGAGGATGCAGATCATTAGATGGTTTGCACTCATAATAATGAGCATGACTATCTAGCAGCTAAGCTTCCTGCTTTTGCACCTGTAATAAAACTGGGACGTTTAAAATGGCTCCAGTGTTTCAAATGGAAAGTCTGGAAAATATCCTGTGTCTGCATTTATACTTTTTGTCTTGCTCCATCTATCAGAAAATTACGCTCCCGTTTGAAGCGAAGCTGGAAAAATTATCATCAGCTTGATGAGATCACAACAGATATTTCCGCCTCCTTCAAGCCACATGAATGACTCTGAGACTGTACCAGGATTAAATATCAGGTGAAATAACACACTCGAACTCCTTCAAATGAAAAGTTACAATTATGTACAGTAAAACATACCCTTATTCATTTAAAGACGCTTAGGGATTCTACTGCTGCAGTGTTAGACTTCAAGCCCTGTTATTTGTTGTTGGTCAACAAAGGAGCCAACTTCTCAATGTAATCAAGTGCATGCTAATCACACTGCAATATGTGAGCCATAATCAAACATAATCCAAACTCAGCTTTGATAACCTAGTCCTTTTTCATCTTTCTTTCACTCTTCAACTCCTTGAGAAAGCCAAACAATGAAAGATGAACCACACAAGAATGAAGCTAAGAGGTCCACCTTCAAGAAGCAACTCTTTGAAGAAGCTGCCAAATCTACTGTGCTGGTCTCTCTGGCCTTATTTCCCCCTTTTACTGGTGCCATCTGGAAATATTCCAGAAGGTTTCAGTGACATAGTGAGCTGCTGAATGCTGATAAAGGCCTAATGCCTGGCAATGATGCATCAGAGGAGGAAACCTGAGAGAGAATCTCAGAAAGATGCTGGCAGCCAGATCGGAATAAACTCTGAATAAACTTCAAAGTACGCATCTTTTCCCCCCTTTAGATAAGGAAGGGATCAAGTCATCAGCAAGTGTAATCACATCCAAAAAGAGACGGACCTGTAAGCAAACTTATGCTCCCAGCTCCTATATACACGACAGGAAGCTACAAAAACACTGAGGTGCTTCATGAAGCAAAACAGCCCCAAACCGTCTGACACCAAGAAAAGAGACACAGATAGTGAGCATGAGCCAAGCTTTATGTTCACACATAACAAAAGTTTGCCAGGGTACTTGGTTCACTTCCAAAACTAAAATTTTCCTTTGCACGAAATAGTGGGTCATTCAACAGAGGGCAGAGACCTGTAAAACATTGAATACATATGAAAAAATAATTGAATAAAAGCATTTGATGTAATACATCTTGTTTTCATATTAACAGACAAAAGGTGACGTGCAGAAAATGATCTGCCAGAAAGGTTTTGATCCATGACTCGCTCCTCAAGTCATCACCTTCTTTGCAACCACTTTGTTAAATGGTTATCCAGCCAGAACCAATAGAAAAAACAAATAAATCGTCTAAAAGTCAGCAAAATAAATCTATAAGATAAATTTTCTTTGGACTGTTCATATCAGTATATTATATCTTGAATCAATTAATAGCCGATATTCATTGAGGACAATAAGTGGACAACGAAGGACCTAACAGCGGTTTTGAAAAATTATCTCATTGGAGAACTGAAAATGTGTGTGAAATCATGGCATGGCTGAACATTTAGCTGCTAAGAGTGCACACCCCTTTAGATCAGTGGTGGGGAGATTATGTTTAGATTAGAGGGGTTGGAAAGTCTGACCCCCCCTAAGTCTGTCAGTGGAGCTCCCCCAGTGAAAGCTGTCTGCTTGCTACAATGCACACGTACAATCCCAGAGAAACAAAAACACACTGTGGCACATCGGTCCCTCAGTCCATCCACCTGTACATGATGTCACCCCTGAAACATTCCTCCCCTACTTCCACATCCAAACATGTCACTCCCGCTTGATTGAGCTACTTTCAAACTGGGATCATTAAATAAACACATCCTTCAGTCCTTATATGGAGCCAGTGCTTAGCCATATGCAATTTCTGAGCAAATCAACAAGGTAACTTTAGCAGAACTCCTGGAGGGAGACAGCAACAGACTAGGGTTTAGATCAAAGCCTCTACCTACATGTTCAGTTATTGACCAAGACAGATCAGGCAATCACTTCAGATTAGCAAATTGCATCCGCCCACTCCAGATGAAAACCATTTGGTGACCGTAAAGGGAAGGCATTCCTGCAGGACAGCACCAGCATGGGCTGGAAAGAATTATCTTCCAATGTGGAGCACTCACGCATCTTTAAGAGTGCACTGCCTTTACTTTTTTAAAGGATGTTGCCCAGTTAAATGAGTGCATTTCCACTTGATCACTTCAAAGCTTAAAGCAAACAAAGCATAAATCTGAACTGCTACTTGAAGGCCGTCATCTGTGTGACACATGTTACTTTAAGTGTAAAATGAGGGAACACCATGCATCTTGTGATGCAGAGACCCACGCTTTTGCTTTGTCAGCCTTTATGGGCTGTTTTTTTTTTCTTTACTACAATCCTTACTGTCAGGTCAAAGAGAGAAACTACCAGCAGCACTGCTGTCTTCCAACAAAAAAAACTGGGGTTAGCCCTCCCTCTAAATCGTTCCACATGGTCCAGCCAACCTACGCAAACACTAACTTACTGAGGGCATTCATGATAGATAATGGAAATGGAACTTCACTTCTGGAGTAAATGAGAATCTTTCTAGACCTGATATTAATCAGTGAATACCACCTTTGTTTGGTCATTTCTCCAATTAGCTCATAGTCTTGGATTTCACCGTTTTCTGCCATTTCAACGGGCCATTTGACCAACATGGACCTTAAAGGAGCTAAAAGCGATTTTTAACAGTACGCGTTAGGCGGCGTACTGTGGAGCTGTCTCAAACCAAAACAAAGCCTGTGTCAATCAACTACCTCTCCCCCAACCGAAAAACCACGCCCCTCTTTTTTTTTTTTTTTAAAAAAGGAAAAACTCCTTTTTGCCTCATATAGTTTTACTTTATTAATTTTAAACAGAGAGCATGTTTAAAATTGTGTAGGCCTAAAAACAGTATAAATACCGTATCGTACCGTCCTCTTCCGCTTATCCGGGGTCGGGTCGAGGGGGCAGCAGCCTAAGCAGGGAAGCCCAGACTTCCCTCTCCACGGCCACATCCGCCAACTCATCCGGGGGGATCCCGAGGCGTTCCCAGGCCAGCCGAAAGATATAATCCCTCCAGCGGGTCCTGGGCCTACCCCGAGGTCTCCTCCCGGTGGGACGTGCCCAGAACACCTCC
>JAVQJG010175267.1:0-18444 GCA_036024015.1 Craterocephalus amniculus
GTGTGTGTGTGTGTGTGTGTGTGTGTGTGTGTGTGTGTGTGTGTGTGTGTGTGTGTGTGTGTGTGTGTGTGTGTGTTTAATTCTATGTATTTCGGCCGTCTGGTTAGATGGGAAGTGATCCTGCTGACCACTGGATGTGGTTTTAGCTACAGAGATGAAAAAGCATGAATGTTGAGGAACTGAGGAGGCAGATAGCTTGGAGGATGGGCACTACAACTAGTGAGTAAGCATGAACAAGATTTTCACTAAGAAACATGTAGGAGGGAGTGTGAGGGAGCTGTTGGTTTTGATATCATTACAAGTTCATAGTTTATTTACTTTCAGCCTGATTCAGTTATAGTTTAAGCCAGAAAGCATGTAGATGAGGTGCAGCTGGGTTAGATGAGGCCCCCTCTGCACCCTGTGACCCATTCAGTAATGCAGCATCAGCATTGCCACTGTGTTCCTGTGTGCCACTGTGTGCATGAAGGGATGGTCTGTTTTGTTAAATGCACTTTGCTTTTTTTCCCTCCTAGCTTGTTGAGGATAGTTTTCAGGGCTGATCATAACTTGTAACAGCTGGCAGAACAATCTGGTTTATTGTTCATGAGTAAATGTGCTGAAAGAATACTGAGGGGGATGATCTCTGTGAAGAAAAATGCAGAGGTGGTCGCTCTTCCGCTTTTTAGTTTGACTGTTTTTGCAGTTTTTACTACAGAAATCCACAACTAGATTTTTTTTTTCTTATTGAAAAATGGGAGAAAAAGCAGCAAATATCTAAAGGAAAACCCTGAAAGACCCTCAGAAAGCCTGTTGCTGAAACTGATTTGAAATCTCATATCAAGAAGAAAAGAGTGGCTCAAGACTTGTGAATTTGCATGACAAAATGATCACAATCATTTAGATCTGGGGTTGACCTAATCTTTCAGGAGACAGAAGCCGGTTGTAGTAAATAAGAAAAAGTCACCGTTTTCTCGTCACACTGAGTCGCCTGCAGGTTTTCTACCTGTTTGTTCACGGCAGTAGAAAGAGCAAAGTTCAGGCTGGAGAACGGGACGGGACTCTCCCCTGCACATCCGGATCAACCAGACTGTGAAGACATTCAGCTTGTCTCACTAAACCAGCCTAAATGTGTCCAAATGGACTAAAACTGACACTCGTAATCTTTTTTTTTTTTTGTCTATCCCGCTGCACTTTTTCAGGGATTTCACACCCTTCCTCTAATCTGTGTTGCCATCTTACATGATGCTTCCTGTGTTTGTGCCAAACGAATCACTGTCGTAGATGGAAACATAAATATCATCACTTCCTCTGCGCCAGGAGATATTTCCAAGAGAGGGCCGCCAAAACAGCCATGATATCATCATCATCATTCTCTTCCTCCATTATATGACTTGCAACCGCAACTTCAATCATACTTCTTTTAACTGAACAAAAAAGGGGTGTTTGAGGTGAACGGTGCAAAAACCTGCAGCATGAGCCATCATCGCTGTGCAGGCGCCGCTTTGTTTAGCCTCCGTCTCAAAGTGACATCAACCCTCCCAGGTGTGAAGTCTGTCAGTCGTATTTTGTGCAGCCTCAGTTGTCAGGACAGTGACACAAAGAGATGACAGATTGTACCAGCTCACTCTGAAGTCACCCTGGCATTCATGGCTCACCAAAGTGACAAATGCAGTCTTTCTGGCCGTGCCGCCGGGTTTTAACAACTTCTTACAGTGAGGTTTGTGCAACCGGGAAATCTAAGGTTGCAGCTGAATCAGTTTGTTTATGGAGAAAAGAGGCATTTTAAATTTCAGCAGTCACAATAAAATCGGTCGCCTCCCTGTTTCTGACTTGCCAAACATTACAGCAGATGTTATACTACCACAGAGGGCCGGGATGACTAAGAGGCAGACCTCCCACACAAACTGTGGTCACAGAAGATGTAGCTTTGAGTGCTTTAGTGTGCATTTGTGCTAAACCTCTGTAAGGTTTCTTTGCCAGTGGCGTTCTGGGGCACCGGGCCCTCCCCTACTGCTCTCAGGATGACTGGCATCCCTTTTCTACACACACCAAAGGCAGCAGAGCACGGCGACACAAACATTTTCACACACTGTGGCATCTTGGGTGGTAGAGATCTGGCTCCTATGCTGCGGCCTCATCGCTGTTTCTGGGATGGAGATGGTGAAAGATCGGTTTCCGTTCCGTTTGATGAAAGTTTAGGCGCTGCTGTCGGGTGTCGTGGTGGTGAATTTGGGCAGTGTTGAAACAATAAACAATTTAGAAGTGATAGTTTCGCTATGAATTAACTGAGAGGTTAAAGTCGGGCTGCACAAGTCCTGCACAGTAGCAACATTTAAGACCCATTTTGTACTATTTTATTGTGTATCATTACACAGTGGATGAAAGTGATGCATCATGTGAGATTTATTTGAGTTTCTCTCATGCTTCTGGGTGAGAAAAAAACTAAAAATGAATCTATTATCTGATGACACTGTAAATTAAAATTGAAGCAGGGAACTTTTAAGTTGTGCAATTTGAGTGTCAAAGTAGGAATGTCCAAAAAAGGTTGTCAGTCAAACTGAAAAAGTCTAGAATTTAATCAGAAAAATGCGCCTTTCAGTGGTTGGGGAAACTTGTAGATTTCCTGCAGCCGTGGATGTAAATGTAGCTTTTAAAGATATTATTTTGCTTTTATTCTTTTGTACTCTTCATAAAGCCAGTTTTGAGTGACATTCTTCCACTTCATCTCATTATGCTGCTTTCTTTACAGTGACTTGGGCAAGATATGTGTGTATTACGTGGAAAAGAGAGTTTTCATTGAAGAAGACAAACGTTTCTATGACTTTTGCACTAAATGTTGTTGTTCAGTGGATCTGAACAGCTTAAAAGTTTAACCAAAAGAGAGAGCGGTTTCTCTTTTAGTCAAAAAGCGAGTTAGAGAAAAAGTCAAAGCGTTGGCCTTTTAAACCACTAATACATCTGTAGATGAGATGCAGGCACACCTGCTGCTCAGGCCGTCGGCTTTATTGCTGCTGTTGCACCTAAAGGGGGACGGGAGTTTTTATTTTTTAAGGTTTTATTGCAGGCGACTTGTGTTGTTGCTGCAGCTGCTCAGAAGCCAGAGCAGGTGTGCTGCCTCACGCATTCGCTCCATCAACCTCTTCACACTTGTGACGTCACTTTTATTTGTGGACGTTTGCTGTTAGTGACGGTGTTAATCAGTCGGATCTTCTGCTTCCTGTTCAGAGAAACTCTGACTCTGTGTGTTTACAGTGTGAAGATGGCCGCCGGTGTGTTTGTGTGCGTTTTCTCTCCCTCTGACTCTTCCTCTCTGTTGTGTCATCAGGAAATCTGGTTTGATGTCTGCGTCGGTCCTGCATCCGTGGCCATGTGGACGCCTCGGTCTGGTTTGCAGACTCCTCCTCCTGGCCTCCACGCCGCTCCTCGCTGCAGGTACGACCTCTGAAACCACCCTGCCCTCAAGCCTCTGCGGAGGACATTCATTTATTTCAGCAGATACTTTCTGAGAAGAAGAGAAAAATGAGGTATTTTTATACCTGTGTTTCCTTCCTTTACATATCAGACAGCAGCAGTGACTTGCGACTAACCATAAAAGCGTGAGACGGCCTTTTTGACTCACGTCTGCTGCCTTTTTGCAGCTTTAAAACAGAACGTCTGGTTCCTCTTTTTGTCATCAAATAGTTTCTGTTCATGTGGAGGTCACAGTTAGGTTTGCCTCTACCTTAGAGCGGTAAAACCCTTCTGAATGCCTCTAAATTACATCGATTGTAACATCTAGTGATGTTTCCACTCTCAGCTACACGTCTGTCCCACTCAATACGAGCTGATCTTTGAGGTTAAGGAGTGTGTGGAGGTGGTGGAAACCATAATTCTGCAGTTACGTAAAAACAAAGGAAGTTGTTGGTATAGCCTGCACGAGAGATAGACGATGTAAGCGGGTCGGGTTTTTAGGGTTATTTTGTCCTTTCTGCAATGGATTTGTGTGGCTTTTGGTCGGACGTCCTGGCCCTGTGGACAAGCTTGTGTTTGTAACAATAACATCAGCTCGGTGTCCTTTCACACATCGTCATCCATCACATTCACCCTGACGTCAGCTCAGGAAGGACTCAACCTTCGTCTTTATGTAAGATTTACATCTCTGCTAAAAGAAAAGAACCACGTTCGCCATCGGACAAATGTACAGTTACAACACAATCTGTTTCTGCTGGTGGCAGCTGGTGAAAGGAAGGCAGGAAGGAGTGAGAAAATCACCTCCAGAATGTTTATCCTAAGCCATCAGAAAACAAATGCACATTGAGCAAAGCGGGGATGGAGGAGGGGAAGGAGGAGCCAGGTTTAACGCCAATAAATATGAACCGAAAGTAGCTCCCTGTAGTAAAAATGAGGTTTAAAAACCCGCTCTCATCGCTGTGTTTTGGCTTTCTGCAGGCAAAGTGAGCAACTGCTCTCACCCCGTGGTGCCAGAACATGGAGGCTTCCGCTGCGAGCCGAGTCCATGCCGCGGTTTTCCTCACAGGACCATCATCCGCTTATTCTGCGAGCCCGGGTACCACTTCGCCAACATCAAGAAGTCTGCGTCCCGATGCATCCATGGGAAGTGGACGGACATACCTGCATGTGTCCCCATGAAAGGTACACCCGAATGCAACAGATTAACATGTAAAACTCCATCTCTGCTATGCAAATGTGCAGATTTGCTGCACAGAACAAAGAGAATCCGCTGTTGTTACACAAATTAACAGTTTAATCCGTAATGAGCGCTACAATGGGCCAAACGCTTTTATTTTTCCCTGTTTTTATACAAACACAAAAAGTAGTACAAATACCTGCGAGTGGCCCAGTGTTTCCCATGTTTAAGTCACTTTTATCCAAATCGACTTACAAGTTCTTACTCGCATCCAGGCTCAGGTCCAGTGAGCATTAACCTCTAAATCCATTTAAAGGACGGAGTACAAGTAGAACAGGAAGCAAAGTATGAGGAAAAGAGTGTTAGAGGGGTTAGCAGAGGAAAAAAGGGGGAAAAAGGGCTTTGATGGGACCTCTGACCAGCAGTTTTTACATGTTTTTTTCCTTAACATGCCTGATTAATTTTGAACTTGACAGCTAGAAATTGGATCCATTTATTTTAAATCAGACGTGCTGCTTGAGGAAACCATCAAAAACCTGCAGCACAGCAGATTTTCCAGTAAAATGTGACTTTTTTATATGTAGCATGGTGGTTGAGACAGAGCTTAAGCTTGTATGAATACATTTACAACTCCAGAGGTTACATTCAGGTTTTTTCCCAACTTGAGTTGCTTTAGTGCCAAACCAGTGCCCAACTTGGTGAACCAGTTCTCCCGGACCACCTTGGCTGGATCTAGCACCAGTTCTGAAGCCATATTGGTTGTAAAAGGTTATCTGTCTTCTTTTAACTTCTCATTTAAAACAGCTGGGGTTCCTTCAACTTAATTTGAGGATTGAGATGATTTTCCATCATCTTTATAGTAACACAACAACATTAGTATCAGGCACATGTTGTAAAGAGAAGGGGCCCCAGCATTGAGCCTTGTGGCACGCCTGCTGGTGTATATTAGTATTTTGACCCTTATCTTGCTGGGACACAGTGAAAACACCAGGTGAGGCTTCAGGCTGTAGGTTTATAACAAGAACGTTTTACACACGAGAAATTCAGACTCAAAATTTGTTTGTGTAATAAAATAACCGTCACATATCCACATATTTGTGACTCGTTATGGTTTGCAGCTATCTTGACACCTTCTGTAAATGCTAAGTTTGGAAGTTGTGTCACCTTAAAAATATCCTCTGTGACAGTAAGCAGAGGCTCTTGGGCAACTTTAAACATTGCATGATATTTCTCGGCAGCGTTGACGGCGCTCCTCATTTACTATCTACGTTTATTTACTCCTAACTCCTCACTGTTTGGACCCTGACACTTTAAAGGCCTATTAGTCATTTTATGACGGTTCGGTCTTGTTTATAGTGTAAAGGAAGCAGTGACCTTATTCCTTTGTTTCTTATCGTTGAAATCTGCATTAAGGCTTATTTTTAATGTCTCTAATCAGCAAATTAAGGAGGAAAAGTTTAACCTTTTTAATGGTGGTGCTCTTAACAATCATTCCCCTTTTAGAGGAAGGAGGATTGATGCTTTTCTAAGCCGTAAAGACCCAGCAGCAGCTTTATTAACTTCGGATTTTGACCTACTTAGCAGTTCAGATGAGGCTGCAGGGGAACTAGTAGCTTCACCCTCTTCAAACGAGTTCCGACTTCCTCTGTCGCCATTCAGTCATAGGCGCTGCAACAGGAAGTTGGAGTGCTGAAACAGGAAGTGGGCAAAGCCACCATAATAACCATTAGACGCTTCCTGTATGTTGACGCTAACTAAACCAGATGGAAATCTACTGGATCTTTTATCTGATAATTGTTCTTTGCTCCGTTTGTTTACTCTGAATATGTTTTTTCTCATGCTTCTGATTCATTCAGAAACTCTTTGGAGCTGAGTTATGTTGTTGCAAACACTTTGCGTCCTGTTTTGGCCCAACTTTTTTTTTTTCTAACAGCATTGAAAGCTATCTCGTTCCCTCTGAGTCTCCAATCTAAACTTGTATTTGGTATTTGTGCAGTTTTGTTGTCATGATATTTGCATTTATTTTAATTTTATTAACGTTTGTCCTTCTCCATCTCAGATGCTCCCTACATGAAGCAGGAAAACAGAGCGAATGAGTCGATGCCCAGCATGGCCACGACTGCAGTGGGCGTCTCCATCTTCCTGCTCACGACCACCGCCTGCCTGGTGGTAAAGTCCCGCCTCTACCCCTGTCAGTCACACAGGTGAGCAGAAAGGAAAACTTTTGAAAAGTAGGGACGTAACGTTTCACTCAAGCCTAGATTCGACTCTCTGTATTAAGTTCTCGATTTCGATTTTTGTAGTTATTTTATGGCCAAATGAATTGTCTTTTTCTTATATTTGCCTTTTTCTCCCTTGTATAAAACTAGCACCTTCTATTGCCTGTTTTACTAACAAAACTTAACAATGACCAAATAATTATTATAGAAATGGAAATGATCATAAATCTGTTTAAGAACAAAATAAGTTGTATTTAATTTGAACATCATCTGCACTGACTGCAGTGCATGCAAAGTGATTTTCCTTTTTTCTACATTGATTTGAACCAGTTTGAATTCATTTTAAATGGATTATCGTTAAATCCCTATTGAAATGTAAAAGATTATCATCCAGAATTGACACTTTTCAGCTTAATTTAACTCCTTCTCCGTTTCCCAGCAGCCGCCGCTCCTCGGACCAGTTGGACCTGGTGGTGGACGGACTTTCTGTCTCCCTGCCCTCCTACGAGGAGGCGGTGTACGGTAGCTGGGGGCAGCGCATCCCTCCCTGCTCCACTCCTGGACCCACACAGCTCCTGCTGGCTCAGGAGTCTCCCGGCTGCCGCCCGTCGTCTGTAAACGGCGGCGGCGAGTCAGACGGCGGCCATCGCCCGCTCCTGTCCGGCCACGGCCCCGACAGCCCCCCGCCTCCATACGAAGAGATCCAGACGTCCCAACCCGGGAACAGGATGAGCGTCGTGGAGGTCCGGCATCAAATCACAGACGATAAGGACACTTGACTTGATTGTGACGGACGTGTGTAGCGTTACGTCTGCAGATGCTTCACCAACGACAGTAAAGACGACAGCTGACTCGTACTTCCTGCACTTTTCCTGCTCGGCTGCAGCTCGGCAGCATCGGGACCTACCACATGCTATTTCTGATGAAGCCGGTGAGCTCTGATTGGCCGGTCGTCTGGAGGCCACGGCCTGCCAGCGGAGGACTAAAGTACATTCATAAATGAAATGTTGATCATTTTGTGTCTGGTCGCGCGGCGAGGTGGGTGTAATTTGCACATGAGTCTGCTGTCTGCTGAAAACCTCCCATTAAAACACGTTTTTATCTGGTTTTAGGGGAATTTTAGGGTTTATTGGTACAAAAGAGGAGGTTTTTACTGGACAGCAGGGACGTTGGGGTGTAAGTGTGCGTCCGTGTGTTTTCAGTGCTGTTCTGGAGACGTCGTCTATCCCTCCCGTCAGTGACGGGGATAATCGGGGGGCTTCGTTTGTGAAGCCACCGGTGTGCTGTTACAGAAACCTGTATTTCTATTGCAACTGACTCTATACCAATCGTATCTGAGACTTTTGTACAGCGTCTCTCTTTCGTTGCAAAGGTGTACAGGCTTTATTGTGTTAATTTAATAGATATAGAAATGTATTTTATGCACAGGGAATTTGTGTGTGTGTGTATGTACAGATGTGAGAAAAATGTGTTTAATCAGGTGTGTGTGTGTGTGTGTGTGTATGAACAGTGTTTGTTGTATTTTAATCTACAGCTAATATTTAAAATATTGTTTTTATTTACTGATTTATTTCAGCTGGTAAATCAGAGATTTGTGGATTTTTCTTCCAGAACTTGCAAAAAAGTGATCTGGGACCAAATCCCTGAGAAAACCTGAAACGGACTGATTTTTTAACCTTCTTGTCTTATCTTCGCTTCGCCTGCAGCGCTCCTCTTCATCACTCTGCAGCGCGACCGATGCCTTCACAGACCATGAATGTATTTACTGTTCAGTTTATTTGGTGGCAACACAAATCTTAACTTTTATATTTAGATTTTAATATTTACAGATGATTATTTGTACATTGTCTTCTTGCACAAAATTATGAGATAATAAATGTTAAAGTGTTTGTTTGACTTCCTGGTCTTGTTTGTGTGACCCAGCAGTAAAGTTAATGATGATTTTCCTGTAGGTTTACAGAAGAAAGTGATTGAGAAACTTTCTTTTCACTCAAAAAGTACAACAAACGAACAATTGAGCAAGGAGGTAATCTTCTTGGTAAAACTTTATGTTCCCTTTATGAAATCTGAACATTTAGCAGGAAGTTTTGACCATTTCTACATTCTGTGTTTCAGATTTATCTTAGATGAACTCATTTTTTTAATATTTACATACAGTTCTCGTTAACATTTACAGTTTTTCTGAATTGCTAAGACGAATTTCTGTGAAGTTGTTCTACTTTTCTCTAAACTGTGAACACAAAACCCAATTTTCAAGCTACATTCACAAAAAGTCCTCCTGCAAAAGCAAACTTTAACCCCAAAACAGTTCAATCTATGCTTAAAACTGAACTATGCTGTCAAATAATGCCTCATTTCAATCTAAATTAAATATTCTACTATGTAGTTTCTAAACACTACACAGAAAAAAGGAAAACACAGTGCTCAGGACATGAAGCAGTGGAAATGAATCTTTATTTTCCACTGAAGGCTAAGTGCCCGTTACCAAAGAGAAAATTATGTGCTTTTGTGACACTTTTTGTGTATAGTATAAAATTATATATAAATACATGCACAGAAATCCTGTGCATTTCCATGTTGCGCTTGAAAAACATCTTGTGCACATTTGTTTTACTTACAGTAAATCTGCATAAAAATAAAGTATAAACTTGAACAAATGAGGAGTTCATCACTCTGCCACAGTATTTCTTTGTACGGGGTTACGCAACAGGACAATGCCAATAAGGGTCTCTTACAGTGGGGAGAACATCACTGTCCTTCCACCCTCATGTGGGTGTTTTTCAATTCTACAAAGAGAAAATGCAGTTACTGTAGAAAATATATACAAGGAATACCATACAAACAGTCTAACCCTCCATTATACTGTAAAGCAATAAATGTGCACAGTGATGTACTGAAAAATATATTTAAAGTGGCACAGCAGTCGTATAGTCACTACATGTGTCTAAACAGCTTAAAAGTGTTTGTGGTTTTGCTAAAAGAGTGACTGATTCAATAAGTGGGTTCAGGAAACTGAGAATTTGGTTTAGTGTTTTAACAAAACTGTAAATCAGTGAAAGCAAAAAGCTGAAAACATTCAAGTTTAAACAGTTTTGACACGTTTGGTGGGTCTACCTGTAGTCTTTAATGTGGAGTTTTATGAAGTCAACATCTTAAATATCTGTGCAAGAAACCACTCTGTGACTTTTAGCACCCTTTCCTGTCATGTTTGTGGTTAAATGTGCTGCAGCTGTCACACTTTTGTGTTTTTCTTCTTGTCCTGTTGAAATATTAACCTTCACCCCAGGCTGAGATCTTAAAGTCAGGAGAGTGTTTTCAGTTCTTTGTTTTTCTGCATCCGTCTTGCTCTTGCTGCAGAAAACATCCCCACACAACGATGCAGCTTCTGACACGTTCCACTGGTGGGATTTATGCTGCTGTGTGGTTTTAATCAAGTGATGCTCGACGTCTGGTTTCAGGCGTTGTGTCACCGTGACCAAATCATCCTGACTTTATCAGATGATGGGTTCGACTTTTATGAGCGGTGGAGTGATAGTAATTCTGCTCCATAGTAGAGTGAAAATTGGAATATGTTTTGTGTGTTAGCTGTTCAATCAAATCGAATCCTTTAAACCCAATACAAAATGAGATGAAATTTAAAAAAAAATCTAAAGTCTTTATTTGGGCCTTTAACAAAATGTGGGAAAAAAATTTACATTTTTAGTTCCATATCTACCATTAATTACCATGATAGAGAATTATTATAGTGAAGTTTTCTGCTTCCTGATGTCCATTAGAGAGCAGTTACGGAGCAGAAAACAAGTACCACATTTTTTCATAACAGAGTTTTGAGCAACGTTTTTACCTAAAGGTGATGCAACATGTCTCTGAAACAGCATGTGTCACATATATGTTTGGTTTTATAGGGTTAAATCGTTCATCTTTGTAAAGAAGTGTGAGGGGGAAATAATTTACAGGTCTGAAACATGTAAACTTTTGGCATATTTATGTTCAAACCCAAATCCAAATGGCAGATTTTATAACATTTTATATTTTTAAATACAAAGGAGAGTAAAATATTTTTGAACCGGACACAGTTTCGGAGCCGTTTTATTTTGCTGGAAACTCATTAAGCTGCATCAGTCTTCTTCAATGTCGGACTTTTCTAGAAGCTCTGTTGAGTAATGATTTGCTCCCCTGCATCACCGAGTCTGACATCATATGCTGGAAGTTAAGAAGTGACCGAGTTACACAAGTCTACACCAAAGAAGAAACCCAGGTTAACCAGAAATTATCAAATGAGTCTGAACATCTTCCTCTTGCTCATCTTCTAACAACACGTTGAGCAAAGTGTGACAGCAGAGTGAGGTTGTGTAAACGGGGTCACATCACACGCAGAGCTGGGTCAAATGATGAAGTGGTTTCTGCTCACTTTGGTCGCTCATCATCATCCTCATCCATGTCTGCTGCGTACATGTGACAATCCATCAAAGGTTGAATGTTTAATGAGGCTCAGGGAGGTTGGAAGTCAGCGTTTACTGTAAACCGCTCCCATGCAGGAGTGTGTGAAGAATACCTGCTGACTGTTAAAACATGAACCTTTTGATTTCTTCTAATTCTTATGTGAAGAAAACTGGGTTCTCCATCTCCAGTGAAAAGAAAGTTGATAACTTTTTTATTGCCTGACACAAAGCTTTTCAAGAAACTAAGAAGAGTAAGATATCTGATGTTAAACTACTGCACATTTTAGGAAAACATTTAAAATCCTGACTACAGAATCAGCCAATATACAAAGATAAGCATTAATATGATAAAGATTATAATGGTGTCCTTTTAAAAATGAAATTCCTGCAAAATCATCAGAGAATAATGCTCTGAAAGTTTTCCCTTTATTTAGTATATTATTGTAGGCAATTATGAACCATTAAGAAATATCCATATTTACTAAACATTCCAGTCTTCTAGGAAAAAAACAGACCTTCTTTCTTTTTGTCAAAGTACTCCTATGTTAATTCTAATGTTTTATTAATTTCTGATTAATTACAACTCTATATTGTGGCACTTTGGTCAATTGTATTGTTCACAAAGGGCATTATAAATAAAGTTGCATTGTCTTCTATCTTAAAAGCTTTAAAAGTCAAGACAATTAAGAAAAAACATTTCCATTACATTGTACCTATGGTTTTATTGTTCGTACTGTAAAGTGTCCTTGGGTGTCATGAAAGGCGCTACCAAATAAAATGTATTATTTTTATTATTATATATAAACTTTATTTACAGACTCGGGGTCCACATTTCACATGACACTACTTACATCACAGTACCTAAATATATATATATATATATATTGTAAAAAACATTTCCTTCCCTAACTATTTAAACATAAAAAAATAACTAAATTTGATATAAACTGTTTAAGTCCCATGCCTCCATCACGTTTGATATTTGCCTCATTGTTCTAAAAGGAAACAACGTTCATCATGTGGCGTTCACCTGAATTGGTTTTTACCTGATTTAAGAGCTGATAAGGCCCAGATGTATTATGTCCGCAAAAATAAAACCTTAGAAATGAAGATGATGCACTTACATGTGTAAATCAACCTGCACTTATAGAGTTGATATAAAGATGCTAGTTTAATAAAAGTGTTCAACCCTTTGTCTACTCACAATGTTCAGATTACCTTTTTAATGAGAAAATACTGAACCATTAATAAGAATTTATAGCAGAAAGTGGATTATTATTAACTAAACTTAATGACGGAAAGAAAAGTCCAGATTATTGATTTACTAACATGAGTTCATTAGGTTCATCCTGTTATGAAGCTAGAGGGTCATGTGACTAATAGTAGTAGTAGTAGTAGTAGTAGTATTAAAGGGACGTCTTGCAGAACAATGTGATGGTGAATTATTTTCTTTGTCCTGAACAGTTTTAATGAGACTTTTTCAGATAAAACTGCTCACTTCTGGAAGTTGTACAACACAGATAAAAGCTGAAAATCCTGCCTCAGAAAGTTCGGCTACTTCTCCTTAACATGCAGAAAGCTGCAATAAAATACAGGCACTACTGGGAAAACTAGAATATGCTGGAAAGTTTTATTCAGGCAATTCAACATGGAAGGTGAAACCAATACATTTTGTGTACCAAGTACAGATTGCAAGATTTTATTTTCAGACTGACATTTAATTCAAACCTCATTTTTTATTGATTTCAAGTAAAATTCTAATTTTCTTAGCTTTTTAATTTGAGGTTTTCCGAAGCTGCAGATCGTTATCAGCAAAATCTAAACAAATAACAGCTGAAATATATTGGTTTGCATACTATTTGTGTATATGTATATATATATATATACATATACATACACACACACACACACACACAAATAGGGAGTAACAGATGAAAGTGAAAAACACTTTCATCTGTGAAGTTAGGTTACAGAAATACTTCTTCAGGATATTCTAATTTTCCATGTTAGACCTGTTATTTAACTTCAAAGATTAAATAAACATATATACACAAATAGTATGCAAATCAATTTTTTTCAGCTTTTATTTGTTTAGATATTGCTGATTAGGATTTGCAGGTGCAGAAAAATTTAAAATTAAAAAGCACAGAAAATTAGAATATTAGTTGAAATCAATAAAAAATGGATTTTAAATACAAAAATGTCAGGCCTCTGAAAGTAAAATCTTGCATCTGTACTTGGTACATAAAATATATTGGTTTACCCTTTTATGTTGAATTGCCTGAATAAAACAACTTTTCCAGCATATTCTCATTTTCCCTGTACCAAAAAAATCATCTAAAAAAAAAATCTACTTCTGCATTAAATTTTTCAGAGCATAAACATGGTCTCATCTAAGATGTAGAGATTTCCTACCTGAGCTCTGGGTTTTAGTTCAAACATCACTTTCAAGCCAAAAATCCCCCCAGATGGTGTAATAACAGGCAGAAGCTTCACTGTTGCTTTAAACAGATTTATTTTAGTTCAAGAGTACATAGAGAATAAACAGTGGAAATAAAATATTCAACTTTCCCCCCTCAATAAAATCACCTGGAACATTCAGAATCTGTGTGAAGGTAACAGTCTAACGACGGGGGAAAACCTCCCGCGAAGGTTTTCCACTGATGAAGAGAAGGCACAGAGCTCCGACAGCGAGCACGTGTGACACAAACTGGCAGTTTTGCACTGAATTTTCATTTGTCTGCAACTTTTTAAAGAGTTGGTAGCTTTAGGGGGTTTCTATGTAAAAATAAAAACAATCATCCACAGTAATATCACAATATTTCACACTGCAGCGGAAACACGAGTCTACTTTCAGCTCATTAATTTGAGGTATAATTTGTTACAAGTCATAAAATTCAAACTTAAAGAAAAAAGGCTAAAATACTAGTGTTTAATCACATTTCTAACAGGCATTAACATGCTCACACTACTTTGTTTAGCTAATAATGGCTTCAGGATAACAAGTTAGTCAAATATGAGTAATTAACCATAGAAAAGGACAGATGAGTGGATGTTAAATCCACATTTTATGGTTTTATCTCCCACTTAGTTGATGTTTGGGAACCATTTATGGGGAGTGTTGGGTCAACGCGCCCACCTGGCACCTCAGGAAGATCGAAACAAACACCAAAGATCTGCAGACAACCGGGGAATTTATAGATAACAGCAATAATTTTTTTACTAGTTAATGAATTAAAAGGAAAGAAAAAGAGCACAAGTGTATAAAAAGTCATAAAAACATGCCACTGAAATCAACGATGCCACTGATATTCGCTTTTTCTTTTAATATATATATATATATTTTCTTTTTTGTTGCTTTGGGTGTAAATTGGAAAGAAATCGAACGGCAGTGATATCGATTGTTTGGATAAAAACCGTAGAAAACTGTTCATAAATGGCATGATGGCTGCTCCTGTGCAGGAACACACAGACGCTTTAAATGCACTACGTTTGGATTTAGCTGCACTGAGAAAGCATTTCATATCCACCTCTTTTCTCCTGCTTGCATGTAGAAATAATTAGCACCAACTGCTGCTTCTGAGTTTCGCCGATGATTTCTCACGTTGAATCACCGGCAAAGTGGAAATGCAGAAAACCGGGCGAGCGGACTGCGGCGCCTCACCGGCTCGTTTCACAGTGATTACTGATGAGAAAAAAACCAACATCCTGATTCGGCTACAAGCAACCCGACAGCATGGCTGCGTCGCGTGTGTGTGAGGAAGAAAATCTTTGTGCGTACATGTTAGAGGTTTATGTAAGTGTGCGCTGAAGTTGCTGTGATTGCAGGCAGATCCGGCGTCGACTCCTGCGCTTCGGGCGCGGAGGGGCCGCTTCAGGTCATAGGCGAGAGGGGAGGTGAGGGGTCGGCCGGGCGAGGTAGGAATATGTCCCTCATCAGACCTGCAGGAGACACAAAGCAGAGGCGACAAAAGTTTAGTTTGTGGCTTACAGCCTGAATGTAGGTGTGTGATGACATGAGTCCTTTTTAAAAAAAATCTAAAGTCTTTATTTTTTAACAAAATTTGGGGGAACAAATTTAAAATTTTTCTTTGCATATCTACCAGTTAGAGCCATATAGAAATTATGTTTATTCTGTACATAACATCTCATTAGAAAAACTTTGTTGTTAGGAGTAATACATTATTTGCTTTATTAAGAGGAATTTGGGTTATATTTTGTATTGTTTTATATATTTAGTGTTTATGTTTGGTCACTAAATTAAACTCCCTTTAATTGTCCTGCATTTAATGAGGGTGAGGCGCACAGTTTCGCTTTTAATAGTGCACATTCTTATTGTAAAAAGCTAATTAATGGAGCAGGACGAGGAGCAACAGTTTTCTTACGGTCATCGTCACGGTTGATATTTTATTTTCTCTCGTTTTTGGTTAACCTGACTGTCACTGCAGGTTTTCAGAGATGTGACAGGTTTTTGTAAACATTTGGCGCTTGTAATAAACCAAAGTCATTTTTTATATCCGTTTTGCTTCAGTTTTTTGGACAAAGTTTACATGTCAGAAGCCTTCACGTCCTGCAAGACAAAGTTTTTTTTGTAAGAAAGGTTTAGCCACTACACTACCATTTATTACTATATAATTTTTTTACAATTATTATAGTGAAAAACAGGGTTTTGAGCAAAGTTTTTACCAAAAAGTGATGCAAAATGTCTCAGAAACAGCATGTATCAAATATAATACGTTTGGCTTTAAAGGGTTAAAATTCCTCATCTTTGTAAAGACGTGTGAGGAGAGCTGAAATAATAGATTTTACAGGTCTGAAACATGTTAACATTTGGCATATTTTATGTTCAATTCCAAATCCAAAAGCCAATTTTTAAATCCAAAGAAAAGTTGGACAAAGCAGAGGGGACAAAGGTTTAGTGGGCGGAGGGATGTGGGTGTGTGATGTGGCCACCAGAGGGCGACACTCCGCCTGACAGTGAGAAAAGCTTTAAAATAGTCAAACCTGTTATTTTCTTCTCTTGTAAACTTTAAACCTAATCTTCCATGTGTATGTGTGTACATGCATAACTATCTTTTTGTGGCCTTGTTTTGTGTTTTAACCTACAATCTGAGGACATCTTTGGGTTGTGAGGAAATTTTGGCCTTAAAAACACATTTTAAGGGTCAAGACTTAGGGTTAGGGCAGGTGTGTCGAACTCATTTAGTTGAGGCGCCGCGTAAGGCGCAGTTTGATCTGAAGTGGGCAGAACCAGTAAATAGACAACACAATAATCTCAAAATAATGATAACTTCACATTTTTCCCCTTTTAAGTGTAAAGAAGCATAAGTCACCTTGTTTTATGGTCTAAACATTTAGAAAACACTATGAACAACCTCAATTTTCTTTAAAAATATTTTGATTTTTTTATTTATAGAAATTTACTTGGAGGTAAAAACCTATTTCATATAATTTTGTATAATTTTTTTCTTTTTTCTTTATTTATTTATTTACCTCATTCTATATATTTACTTAATCACAACTAATAGATCATAATGGATCTAAAACAATGACAAATCTTTTAATTACAGGTATCTGGAGCTAAAAATAAAAATTAAATATTTCACATTTTGATTGAAGTAGCTTTGACCAAATTTATCCCACGGGCCAGAATGGACCCTTCGGTGGGCCGGTTTTAACCCCCGGGCCGAATGTTTGACATCTCAGGGTTAGGGTGTATGTCAATGAAGGTCCTCACAAAGATAGAGATACACTAATGTGTGAGTGGTAGCCTTACCTGCAGTATCACAGAGTCCCTGAATGCCTCCCAGGACGGGGTCTCTGTCCGTGAGCAGCTGACTGTGCACCTCTGGTCTCGGGTCCAGGAGCAGATCTGATTGGTCCATTTCCTCCAGGGAGCCCTGAACATAAAGTTTAAATTAAAGGTCAGAGGAAGTGAAACTTTCGACATCCTGAATGTGACAAATCTTAGTTTAATAATCAGGAAACATAACACACAAACAGATCAGTCTTCTTTGAATGTGCTGAGGTTATGTTTTTTAAAAAAGCTCTAGGATTAATGTGTGTTTCTTCCCTGTGTGCAGAGAGCTGTAATCATCAGCCTGGAGTTACTCTATAACTCATAACAAGCAAACATCTTCAGATTCCTACAGCAAAGTTTTCTCCTCCTCACAATGCAGACATGTTCAGCTTCTGGGTTTCTTTTTTTCTCTTTAATCCTCTGATATTTTAAGGATAAATTAAAACACTGAATCATTCACCATAAAGTTCCTGGAAGTTGTTTGTTAGTAGGAGTTTTCTAAAATGGAAAAATCTGCACAAAAAGGTTTCATCACATGTGGCAACTCCCATCGGGAGGCGATTAGGGTTTAAAAAACAACTTTTCTGGTTCAGAGTGAATAACTGCTTCCATCCAGCTAAAATAATAAAAGAAGAAACTCTTATATTTAATGTAGATTGTTAAAATTATTTGGCTCTGGTGGAGTTTTCTGTAAATGTTCACTCTGCAGAAAACAAGCGACTCCACTCACCAGCAGTTTGTGACTCAGGAGGAATTCCTCTTCAATGGAGGAAGGTTCTTGTTTCTTTCTCTTATCAGGAGTCAGCAGTTGCGGCAGCATCTCTTCATCCCATCCATGAGTCCTAAACAAGAGAAACGCACCGTTTCCTCACACAGCATTTAATCAGGGGAAAACATTTCATCGCTGAGCCCGTTCTAAAAAGGGCCTCTATGGTAAGAATGTCTCTGCCGCCACCTTCAGGACAAACTTTTACCACTGAATCTCAGCTACTGGAACGCTGCAGAAAACCCGAATTTGTCTTATTTATATAATGATTTAAAGAAAAGATGCAGCTGCAGCTTCACAAATAATAAAAATATAAGAACTTTTCATATTTTATTCTCAGGTTGGGAGGTCAGGCTCACCGCTTCCTGTTTGGAGGGCTGTCGGCCTCCCTGGGCAGAGAGCTGAGGAAGGTCAGCTGGAAGTCATCATCCATAGAGATGTACGGTGCCAACATCTCCAGGTCCATCCCCTCGATGTCCTGAATAGAATAGAATAGAAAAGAATGAGATAAAAATAAAATAGGATAAAATTAAATTTAAAAAAAGATTAAATAAAATAAGATAAAACAAAATAAAATAAAAAGATCAAATAAAATAAAAATAAAAAAT
>JAVQJG010175279.1:0-22917 GCA_036024015.1 Craterocephalus amniculus
TAGATAGATAGATAGATAGATAGATAGATAGATGTGTTTGGACCCTTTCGCACCACATTTAACGTGGATATTGAATATATCCATCCATATATCTCACTTGTTTTCTCTTATTTTAAAACAACAACAAAAAAAATTTAAACAACCAAAACATTGTTTATCAAAAAGGATTTGCAGGACACTTTTGGACCAGTTATTAAGATGCAGTTGTTGGTCACAGTATACCTGAGCATCAGTTTGTTGTGATTAACCACAAAGTATGACAACTCCCAGGCCGGTCTATTTACATATAACAGAGTACAAAATATATTTATTATAAAATACAGTATATGTTACAGTTATCAGAAATAACAAATCAGAGAAAATTATGTAATTATGTTGTACCAATCTCAACACTAACTTTCAGAACATTAGTTTGCATCTTTTCACAAAGTAAAATTATTGATTTGGAAATAAAGAAAGTGAAAGTCTGTCTTTTTTTGTTACATCAATGCAATATAGATCGGCAAAGTGGCATGTTCAAAAGCAATCTTATTAAAATGGAGGACTGAAACTGCCCAAATCGAAAATAAATAAAGAAATATAAAAATTGCTTGTTTGTTAGAGATAAACAAATTAATTAAACTTAAATTTATATGGAAATGTAAATAATTGGAGTATTAACACTAAGTTAAATTGAAATACATGAAAATTACAATAAAAATATTAATTTATTTCACATTTTACAAGTTTGCTTATTGAGAGTTTTTATATATTTTTGTATTTCTTTTTATATGGACACTTTTAGTCTTCCATTTTTAAGGGAAGAGTCTGGAGAAGTAATGACTTCATTATGAAGATATAAAAAAAATGGACAAATGGGTAAAAGAAATGGAAACATTAATATCTTTAACACTGATAAATAATTCAAATAGAAAGGTGATTTGCTATAATTAAACATAACTCTTACGACTTATGATTAAAAGTATATAGTGAGCTATAATTAGTGATCCTCTCAGTAACAAATTCTGATTAACTGGTAAGAACACTGTGAAAACAATCTCCACTGTCGCCTCCACTGTAACACTGAACATGAATAGTAAACAGGAAAAGAATCTAACAAAAAGTGATTGACGCCTCAGCTGGCAAATAGCATCACAGTAAGACCATGAATGCCCAATCACCTTTACGTAGAACGGTGGGATTTCCTGTATGTGACGCAGATACTCTCAGTCAACAGTGGAGGCCCCACCCTTTGTGTTACCTACCACCCGTCAATCAAAATATTAAAAAAATCTGACAGTTATCACCTATTTCTGCGCGAATACAATCAATTCAATCTGATGATCATGTCCCGTGGCTTGTGACTATTGGGACCTTTCTTTTTAAAACAAGTCACGCAATGACTGGTACGTAGCATCTATTATTTTTCACCCACGTAAGCTAACGAGCTATCTCGAGGATCCTGTGGCTAAATTAGTTCGCTAGCAGGCTAGCAGGGATGCTCATTGGCGATACGGCTAATCATCGCCGGCCAAGTTAGCGGTTCAAGCTAACGCTGCTTGTTAGCTTAGCCTGCTAGATTAGCTTATTTAGGACATATTACCAGTCATCTCTCGTTTAGCAAATCATCATCTCATCGTTTATCCACGGATATTAGCGCAGTTTTTGGCATGATTGCCGTTATTATGGTGGTTTTGTTGTTTGCTAGTTTGCCTATACTACGCTTCAGCATACTTCTGTCTTGTGAGTCTCAGGTATGTATAGCTAACATTAGCATCCACCGTTCTCTCACTCTGGTAACCATTTGCTTATTTTTGATACATAGCGCCAGAGCAGCCACTGAAACCAGATGATATGGCTGCCCTGGATGTGGACGGCAGTCAGGGCAGTTTTATGCAGCAAGAGGAAGGCAGGGGCAATCAGGTAAGGTTTGCGTCCTGCATCTACAGCACAGTATGTTGCGATCTCGTTACCTGAGTTGTGACCACTGATGGTCACACGTTTCAAAACTTGGAGGGGAAAAAATGTACCCTCATTTGAACCTCTCAGGCAACACATCCTCTCAGGCTCTTTCCAAACCCCGCCTCCTTTACTAAGATTGAAGTGACAGACTAAACTAAAAGCAGATCTTAACATTACGATGTTATTCTACGTACTGCCTGCGGGGATCAACACTGAAGGGGGAAGTCCTTTTCATTATTTGGGAATGAGTCCCTCTTTGTGTGGCCCTGACTAATGGCCACACACTTTTTTTCCCCTTTAAACTTGCTCATTGTGGGTAGGACACTCAGCCATCACCCCTCGACCTGCTAGCAACGACCTGCACTAAGGTTGGGTCACCATCGTCAGAGGTGAACAGAGGTGCTGCAGATGATGTGGTAAGTCAGCACCTCTGCTACATCTGATAGAAAATTAGCCACTGTGTTTTGATATGAATCTGGTGAAAATTCCATTGTTATGTCCTCAATAAACTATTTACTCTGGCTAAACACTGCGGCACCAATATGTAACAAGCTGAACACGTGTAGTTGGGAGTGGATTTAAGCTTATTGTATTTTATGTATTGGTGTTCTTTCTAATGAAACATAACCAGCAAAAAAGTACACACATATGGTGATTGTTTTACCTGTTCATTGTAAACTGGCATACATTAGTTCAAGATTTGATTATGCTTTTATAAACTTGCTTTCATTTTATGCATATTTATTGCATCTATGCATTGATAGATGGCCTAGAAAGTAAAATTAGAATTTCTGATCTTTTGAAATTTTCTTAATTTGTCCTCAGACTTTTCTTAGTGATTTTATATGCGTTTACATTTATGTAAATTTACGTTTATGTATAGCTAATGAACACTTGCAACTTTAATTGTTTAAGTGGAGTATAAAGTTTTCATATCTTTTTGATGTGCATGAGACAAATCCAAGTTTGTCCTCATTTTCCAATTTAATTAGGGCTGTTAAAAGTATGTCCTTCAAAATCTGGTACGACTGTAGCACCCCAATGAAGTTCACCTGAATAGGTGTAGTACTTGACTCCAGAGAGAATTGAGGAAAGAAATGAGCAGTAAGGTGAAACAGGTATTGTTCTGGTCAGTATACAGTTGTCCATGGTGTCCATGGTGGGTCTTTGTGCCCCTGATTATGTAGCATGTTTAAACATTTGATTTATTTTTCAGACTTCAGTTGCAACTTCGCAACTCAGTTATGTTCCACATAAAAATCATGTCCACAATAATATATCAAGACCAAAAGCAAAATAAGTTAAAGTGAGTAAGACTACTATTATATACACTCCCTGCCTCCCCAAATAAAAGCCACATTAATTTAACAAAGCAAATAGTTACAAGCCTCCTTTTGGATAATTGCTGCATGGATTATTGTCTTTCAGCTTGTAAAAAGACATTGAACCCAACTAATACAATGAGTAGATTCTCATTTCTTAAACTAGCATGTCAAAAACCACGTCCTGTGGTCATGGAAAAGATGTTAGCCTTTTTAAAGAAGGGTCAAATCACTGGAATGCATCAAGTGGAGAAATTATATCTATGGAGATCGCAAAAAATACTACAGTTGGCTTAGGAACTGTACATTACATTACTTTACAGTATTAAAAATCATCTTCCAGGAAGAAATATGGTTGGAAAAAATCATGAATGATTGTGGTTGCCGATAACTTAAATGTTTGGCAAAATCCAATAAATGAAAGACAACAGTAGAACTCAGGGCTATATTTAATAGTGAAAGTAAGAATAATCCCACACGCACAATGCAAAGGGAACTCAAGGGGTTGTTTCTGAACAGCTGTGTGGCCGTGGGGAGGCCACTTAACAGTGAGGCCAACCAGAGAAAAAAGGCAGCAGTTTCCTAGGGAGTATAAAGTTTGAACTGTGGAGCCATGGAAGATGGTCATGTGCCCTGATGAGTCCAAGTTTACCCCACTCCAGAGTGATGGGAGCATCTGGTTAAGAAAAGATGCAGATGAACTGATACAGTCATCATCCCTATTACGTACTGTCCAACCTGTATGGGCAGTGCTATGGTTGCTGCAGTTGGTCAGGTCTAGGTTCAGCAACATAATGCGCCTAAAGAATGAGGTCAGCAGACTACCTGAATATCCTGAATGACCAGGTTATTTCATCAATAGATGGAGTATGTGATCTTTTTTTCCTCGGTGATGACTTTTTTTAGGACAGTCAGTGTGTGAAATAAATCTAGATTTCCTTTGTCTTCCATTGGCCAAAGGCTCCATGTTCTTGAAAATTGTGCTTAAATGTTTATTATATATTTTTTTATTGTCACTCATTTCCTTTCTTAGACATCAGATCCATCTTCACAACTTATTGAGACTGACAAATGGGATGTGTTACCACCCACAACAACAGCAAAGGATGAATCTGGGATGATACAGATCCAAAGTCAAGGAATATTGACATCGAACGGACAGTATGTTCTTCCTCTCCAAAACTTACAGAGTCAGCCAATCTTTGTGACGTCGGGAACAGACGACTCCTCTGCCAATTCAGTGCCTAACATTCAGTACCAAGTAATTCCTCAGATTCATACAGCAGAAGGACAGATGAGCTTCTCAACATCCAGTGTGGAAGGACCAACTCTGAGTCAGGATGCTGCGGGACAGATTCAGCTCTTACCTGATGGTAGCCAGGCTCTCAGTGTGACATCAACTGCAAGCATCCTTAACAACAACCAGAACCTCATTTCACAGACTGCTAATATCCAGCAGATTCAAGGGGTTTCTATTGGCAGCTCCACTTTCAACAACCAGGGCCAGGTTGTTACTAATGTGCCTATGGGCCTGCCTGGGAACATCACTTTTGTTCCTATTAACAGCATCGACTTGGACTCCCTTGGCCTGTCGGGCGCTCAGACTATAGCAACAGGGGTCACTGCTGATGGCCAGTTGATTATGACGAGTCAGCCTGTTGGTAGCTCAGAGAGTCAGGCCAAAACAGATGATCACCTGTCACAGACACTACCAGTGAATGACTCGAATGGAAATACTGAGATATTTGTGCCAACGTCTTCCTCTCAGCTGCATCTTCCAGCAAACGAGGCTGGCCTCCTCTCACAAGACACTTCAGTGGCTGCAGAGCAAGCCGATTCTAGTGCCAGTCTCCAAGAAGGCTTCATCCAGCAGAATCGGGAGCAGAGTGTTCAGGTGTCCTCGGCTCAGCCCATCATCCAGCTTCAGCAGGTTCCTGTTCAGACCACCAATAGTCAGGTGGTCCAGTCGGTGGCGGCAGGTGGACAAAATCTGCAAAACGTGCAGCTGATCAACCCAGGAACCTTCATCATTCAAGCTCAGACAGTCACACCATCAGGTCAGATACAATGGCAGACCTTCCAGGTTCAGGGGGTGCAGAACCTTCAGAACCTTCAGCTGCCCACCACGCCGCCCCAGCAGATAACTCTGGCACCGGTCCAGACGCTGTCATTAGGGAGCATCGGTGCAGGGCAGATCCCCAACCTACAGACAGTAACTGTCAATTCAGTGGCCCAACAGGAAGGAGACACAAACACCCCTGCAGGTACAGTAGGTCTGCTTGTTATCTGAAATATACACAAAAATAATTCTCTCTGCAACCAGTTCTTTTGTTTTATTCAAGCTCTTTACCGGACTACATGGCTGACTTCAGAACATTGTATTTACCTTTCTTTGATTTGAACCTCTTTCGAGTGGGACAAATGAAGGCTTTACTGTTCTTATTATTACAGTAGTACTGGGATTTATTTTGAAATTAGACAATTGTCAGCCGTAGATGTGTTCAAATTGTTTTAGTGGTCGTCACTATTAAAAGTCTGAAATTGTTTTTAAAGTCATAATTTTGTGCCAATGCTGCTGTCTGTTTTTTTTTTTAAATGTAAATCTTGAGTAATTTACTTTAATGTGATTTAAAACACTTAAAAGCTGTTTTTATAGCAAAATTACAAACAAGTCACAATAAATCTGGAGCTGTGTTGTCATAGCTCTTGTCATACCTACTGTACCAAAGGCTTGTTTAGCCTGACAAGTAGGGATGCATAATATTGGATTTTTGGCCAATATTCGATATTTTACTATTTTACAGCTCATTTTCCCAATACAAGATAACTGATCATTTAATGAAAACAATTGTTAGTGCTTAAAACATTTTATCTGCTCTTTATATTGATTGAATAGCCGATATTTAATTTAGAAGCCAACTGGCTAATATCGTACCCATAATAGGCATCTCAGCTGTAAAGTAATCAGAAACATTGATCCAGTTAAATGTAGCCAAACTACATCTTGTCTAAACACTTCAAGATTTAATTATTAATTTAGCATGGTTGATACGTATAAGCAAAAAATTTAGTGTTTATTTTTTTAAGTATCTTCATGTCCACTTGACTTAAATTATAGTTTGCAGGACACTATAGATTTTTTTACTTTTCATGTTTGTCAAGAAGTCAGCATTGTATGTTTTGATTAGCATTTTCACCGAAGCCATGCAAGAAAGGCACTAAGAAAGCGCAGGAATGTTCTAGAGGCTCTCTGAGGAATATGGGGACTAATGAGCTCAGAGCTCCCTGTAGAAGAGAATAACCTAATTAAAAAAACATTTATTTTTCTTTTTGGTCTGTTTTGTCTGATTGTAGCAGGGCAGAAGATTTTGATGCATAAGTAATAAGAGAAAAAAATTAATCCAGTTGGAAAATTGTACAAAACAAAGATAACACTAACTCCTCTGCCTGATATTGGCACAGTTACGTCTGGGGGTCCTTCGACAGTCAGTTTTATTAAAGTTGTTCAGTACAGAATCTGATGTTTTTATAGAGGCAACGTTTGCCCTAGTAGCTCTTAATGATCATGTTATTATTGATATATAGGTCAGTCAGGTACACATTTTTTCCGTGCACTTCATTTGGATTTAAATTTGAAAGCTGAAATTTTAGTGACTCATCTGCAGCTGCAGCGACTGCTTATGATTCTTTGTTACCAGAGCTTGTGTTGATAACATTGTATCCACATTTCAGATATTCAGATCAAGGAAGAGCCAGACTCTGGTGAGTGGCTAAACGCGGACTCTACCCTGAACACGAATGATCTTTCCTACCTCCGAGGGAGTCTGGCGGATGATGAGGATCAGCTAGGCCAAGAGGGCAAGAGGTTGCGCAGAGTGGCATGCACATGTCCTAACTGCAAAGAGTCTGGTGGGAGGTCTGTAAGCCTGCCTCGTGATTTTACTCATTCCTACATCTTAACAGCACATCAGGACTTCGTATGTCTTATGTCTGCGCCTGTATTTCACAGAGGATCCAGCATGGGGAAGAAGAAGCAGCACATCTGCCACATCGTGGGTTGTGGGAAAGTGTACGGAAAGACATCGCACCTGCGAGCACACCTGCGCTGGCATTCTGGGGAGCGACCTTTTGTTTGCAGCTGGATGTTCTGTGGGAAGAGGTTCACACGCAGCGATGAGCTCCAGAGGCACAGGAGAACACACACAGGTGCCCCTCTTTTTTTGCTCTCTCTGTGTTTGCACATCAGGAAAACATCCATGAAATCAGTAAAATGTGTTAATTTGAACCCTGAAAAGTGTGATTGGTGTGGGAAATGACAACATTTGCTCCTGTCTGGACCAGCATGTTAAATTTCATGTCAGGATTGGATAATCATTGTGAGAAACATTCATATTTTAGACTTTGTTATAATTTTAAGGATGGGACTCATGATTGAAGTGTTTGCCCTGCTTGCTTAATTTAAACACGGTATAACACAAAAATAGTTAGCAAGATAAATGCTAAGGTTTATGACATTAGATTTTGTAAAGACTGAACAAGTATGGCTTGTTTGGAATAGTTGCCCTTGAAAAAAAACAGCCTTTGCAGCATGGCTAAGGTTTGCAAATTTGCTGAGCAAACCATAAGACTACTGGACCAATGTTTTTTTTTTCACAGACAAGATCAAAGTGGAGAAGTCTGGACATAATGTGCAGCGTCTGCTGCTGTCCCTCTGGTGTAAACCAAACAATGTATTCGTGCAAACACCTCATGCTGTAGCAGCTGTAAGATGCGGTAGTAGAGGGGCGACGATGTGGGCTTGTTGTGCAGCCATAGGATCTGGACACTTTGTAGTGAGCGCCTGTACTAAAGTATTCTGGTGTAGAAAATGAGGCTGTATGTCTAGCAGATGAAGCTGGGCAGAATTAGGCCATGCAACAGGACATTGATCCCAAGCACAGCAACAAATCTGCAACAGAAAAAGAAAAGAATCGGTCAAATCCGGACTTTAGCCTGACTAAGATTTTGTGGGAGGACCTTGAAAGAGCAGTGCATACACAATTGCCTACAAACCTGTATTAAGGCAAGGCTGGAAAAAAAGAGCAGGCCAAAATTCCTCCATAACAAGAAAGCTGGATTTATACTCAGACGGCATCTGTGTGCATTAGGGGCCGCCCAGCTCAAGCGGGTCAACTTTGCTCTCAAACTCGAGTGAAGGGTATGACATGTTGCAGTCTTGTCTTCCATGGCTACCATACAGATTCAGCAAGAAGCTCTAAAAGTACGAAAACATGTAATTGCAAACCAATCAATGGAGTTCTTCCACATAACCATGTTGCAAGCACGGGCGAGTGATGGGCCTAGAAGAGGCTCGTGTGAAGGCTGAGGCTCTCCAGAATATACGGAGCATAGGTTCAAGATGCTGCATGAATACAAATCTAGCTTAAGGAAGACTGCTAATATGATATTGAAAATTATACTTAAAAAAAATTATTATTGTTATTATTATACTTATTTTTTTTTATTATTTATTCCATATTTATTATTATTATTTATTATATTAAGGTTTTATGTTTTTAAATTTTCATCTGGGGTGAATAAAGTATTTTTCATTTTATCACTTCAAATGGTAATTTTACACACTGCTTCTGCATTTTAGTTTTAGTTGAGTAATGACACTGAGGAATATCTCATGTGATGTTACTCTTATAAGGTTTTAAGGATTGTTAAGGACCAAATGACTTGTGAATATGTTCTGTAATGCGTTTGTTTATTTTTTTAAATGACTGTAAATGTATTGGATAATAAACAATATGTGATGACACTCAAAGGCAGGTCAGACATTAGAAAGGGATAACGTCACTTCTTTATAGTGATTTTGTTTTACCACACAATGTCAGTGGCAGATTGAGGTCTCTGACAAGATAAGTTATTGTAGCATTTCATTACCCTGTCAGCTGCACTGTTGCCTTTCACAGTTAACTTTTCAAGAGGATATTTTATCCTCCCACGCATCCAGTTGATGATAAATATCATCACTTGTTTAGTCTCACTTTGTCAGTGTTTTCAGTGACAGACTGGCTTTAAACACCCAATTCCGATTAATATTGATCAAAGGTTATAAACCATTCAGTAGTAGGTCACTCTAAAACTTAAAACTCAAGTACTTCGGTGTCTGTGACAGTTCTCTCTTTTAATGTTAAATGTTGTTTTTTTGCTCATCAGTCAAATGTAGCTTTTCTTCTCATTTGTTATTAACTTTTTCTGAATTATTGAATTATTAATTTTCTCTCCCTGGTAGGAGAGAAGAAGTTTGTCTGCCCAGAATGTTCCAAGCGCTTCATGCGGAGCGACCACCTGGCGAAGCACATTAAAACCCATCAGAACAAAAAAGGCGTGAACTCTGGCTGCGCCGTGGTGGCCTCCATGGAATCCACAGGTTCCTCCGACAGCATCATCACCACGGCAGGCGGGACCACCCTCATCCTCACCAACATCCAGCAGGGTTCCAACAACGCCCAGGACATCCTGGCAAACGCGGAGATCCCTCTCCAGCTCGTTACAACGGTGGCGGCCCGTGAAGTCATGGAGTAACATCCGCTCCATTTATGAACTTCTACAGCATCTCCTATACTGTATAGTCCTACCTGCATTTTTATCCAAGTTTTGAAGGAATATCATAAATAAATATATATATATTTTAACACAGACATTGTAAGTCCATGTCCAAGTTTTCACTGTGGAAAAACAAAGCAAGTGGAAACATAAAAGGTGGATGAAGACATTGCAGTAAACACAATGAAATGCCTTATTTTGTACAATATTATGTAGTTGGAAATGTAAAATTCCAATGTGTTTTAATTCTACTTACTTGTTAATTTCTTGTTGTTTTTTTGTTTTGTTTTTGTTTTCATGGAAATGTGTTGCTACATTAAGCAAATCTTGCCTTTTGTTGACAGTATATTTTGATTTTATCCTTGTAAGCTAAATTAGTCTCACTTCTTTTCAGCAGAGACTAGACGCACAGCAGAAAACTAATTTTATCCACTTGAAGTAAAGTTATTAAGTCCATGCAAATTTTTCTCTTTGTGTTTTAAAATTATTAATATGCATCGCTTCCCAGCAGGTGGTCTGTCTGTAAAGCCCTTCTTTAATTTGATTTAATTTTCTTTCTTTTAAAGATGACTTTGTTTCACATGTGAAAATGAAAAACAATCAAAATTTTGTATTATTATTCCTATTGAACACATGCTGTTGTGATGACACACCTTGTTTGCTCATGAAATATTTTGACAGAACAGCTATTTATATCAGGCTTTACAGAGATGATGCATTTGTGATAATGAAGGTCTTGAAATATTTCAAATGGTTCCATTCGATGTTATTCAGATGTGGTTTTGTACACTTTTTGTGGGAGAACTTCCAAACAGAAAAACCATGTTGTAATATGAACGGGGTGGGGAGCATTTGTTTGTGGTGGTAATTGCCAAATTTGACTCCATACTCAGGGTGAATCTTGACTGCGCTATAAGTAAATCACCCCAGTTGCTTCTTTGGCCATGATGGGATGTTGTGAAAAAATGCTTCTTTCCTTTTTTTTTTTTTAATGCTCTCATGTTACCTTATGCGCATTGAATCCCATAATGTCTTTTTTTCTATGTTTTTAATTCAATTTTTGCTTTGCAGAAGTTTTCATGTGAATCTTTTTTCATCAGTCTCATCATGCAGATGATAAATCTGTGATTACTGAACGTGGTACTCTTTTAACGGCACTGTTGTCATCACTTTAATCTTGTTTATTGTTTTGGATTAAGATATTGTGTAAGAATCTGTTATACTCTTTGTACCAAATGGAAATCTTTTCTGTCCTTATGTTTTATTTTAACTGTATCACTTTCCCCCCCTCTCTCTTCATATTATAGCGTTTATCAAATTTCTGACACCCAATAACCCCCAAATCATCAATTGGAATGTCCACTGAACAGTGAATTTAATGGAAAGGTTTGTGGGTCTTTTTATTTTCAGTGTTGTTCACCTGGGGGTCTTTTTTTAATTTCTGTTTTCTCTTTTTGAGACATGGAAAAAGCTGTAAGTTTATAACAGTCACATGGTCCTTTTCAGGAGGTTTTTGAGTCAAGAGGCTGAAACATGCTGCATCTTCAATTTCTTTGCTAAACACTGAAGGTTTATCTTCACTCCAGTCTTCTGTACAAATATGTCAATATATAACATCAATATAAATCTTTGTTACACTTGAATGCACTTTCTTTCTGCTTTCTTTTAAAGTTATTCAGATTTTCACATTGTTTTTTCACACAACGCCTTCTGTCAAAGGGTGATTTATTATTACATACACTACCAGTCAAAGTTTGGATGCAGTTCCCCAAACCTTCCACTGATGTTGCATTTAAATACCTGAACTTGAGAAAGTTACATTTTTTCTGTCTTTAGTGTTTTTCTTTTATCTCTTCAGAAGCTTTTGCTTTGTCTTATTGTGAAGAGACGTCCGCCAACCAAGAGGTGCGTTCTCCCCGTGCAGCTCACACTCAAGGTCTGTAGTCCAGTAGATGTCACTACAGCCAAGGGAGCAGGACGAGAGCCTTGTTTGACCCTTTGACCTTCTTCATGTGGAGCTGCTGCGATGAAGACAGAAGTCACAGAGGCCAACAGCAGGTACAGACCCTCAATTAACTGCAAGTTAATGTCACACAGAAATGTCAGGAATGTGCTCTGCAGCTGGGGAACAAAGTGCTGCCTCGTGGCTTCAAACAAACCCAACAGAAGAATGATAAGTAACCTGAAAGTGTTTGTGTTTGAGTGACCAGCAAAGCCCTATAATTACACTTCGCTGTCTTTGGTGTAAAGTTTTATGTTGCCATCATTTGATCAAATAGATGCTAGATAGACGACTCCTGCACGATAGCAGCTCACACACCGCATCATCATCATCCTTATATCCATTAAATGGAGCACTTGACAGTCAGGTTGTCTTGTGATTTTTTTTTTTCTTGAATGTTAGGCTTGAGGTGGTGGCATATAATAGCCTACTTGGTTTAGGTGTCTAGGAACATAATTAAAAGTGTGTTCTGTGAAAGGCTTTATCTAGTAAATCTGAGCGAGGAGCACATGCTTTTTAAGTCTTAGTCAATTTGGAAAAAGAGGAGTTGCTGAATGTGGTTTATGGTGTTAAAAAGGACTCGTCCGTTTTGTCATTCCTTTCATTTGCATAATTTAATGAATCCACTTCATTGTAATGTAATACGAAGTGCACCAGGAACATAGAATGACAGTTTGAGTTAATGAAATGTGTTAACGGTATCATCATTTACTTGTATGTTAATTAGTCCAATTAATTTCCCCTGCTCGGTAATCTGAATATTGTAATAATCTTTGCTCCCCTGCAGGAATGAAATCTGTGGTACACAGACCTCAGGGACGATCAGCGCAGGAAATCAAGGCTTTTTCTAGTTGTGAATTGTTGCAGATTTGAGAACTGGAGAGCCTTAAGGTAATACGTTTTTTGTTTTTTTTAGGTCTGTGATTATGCCCTCTGCATGAATATTGTTTACCAGTAGCTGTGTACGATCTAAATCCTAGTCCAGTGCTGTCTTGTATCGGAGCCGAAAATAACTCTCTCGCTTGACAAAGTGCCACAGCCTTGTAACAGGAAGAGGCACGATCCTTATGGCCAATGCAGACAAAAGCTGCCATCAGTGGGCAATTCTCCCCGGCAGCTCTGCGAATTCAAAGGAAGGAAATAGAGATCAGGTGGTTACTGAGCATTGAAAATGTCCAGACTGTCATTTTAACTGACCACCTGGACTGCAGACCAACTTTGTCAGCCACATTTACACAACATGTATAGTGAAGCCATGATAAAAAACCAGAATGAAAGCAGCTTCCAGCTTTTTCTTTAATAAATGATTAAACAATTCTCCGGTTTTGTTTCAAACCCTGTAGTTTTTTATTATTTTGGCGCCCAGGATTTTGCAGCACACTCTCAGGAGTATGCTCTAACTGGGAACTGTGGGCACAATGTGGTGTAAATTCTGCAAAATGGATGAAGAGTGAAAGCTTTTTCAATTATACAGTTTTGCTGTTTTTTTGTGACCAGTGGGTATCATTTCAAACTGCGCTTGCACTACCAAAGTTTCTGTGTTTTTATTGTAGCAGAAAGCTTTGGCTCTTCGTGCTCAGTATTCAAATTGCGG
Source organism: Craterocephalus amniculus (assembly GCA_036024015.1). NCBI lineage: Eukaryota > Metazoa > Chordata > Actinopteri > Atheriniformes > Atherinidae > Craterocephalus > Craterocephalus amniculus. Next base: position 13,454 of record JAVQJG010175279.1, read on the forward strand.
TGTAATTGTACGTAGTGCTCAGCTTCTCCAATTCATGTGCAAAACGCATAAATAAAAAACTATGCGGAGGGAGAGGAACACTGTAATCATGCAATAACATTTCTGACTGTATGCGTGGCAGAATTCAAAATGCTATTGGGATTATGGCTCTTAACCATTGGGAGGTAATGTGAACTGTTGGCAGAAATGACTTATTTCATTATGCTGTCCCAAATATATGAAATACTTCAGTTAGAGGGCCGCTTCTTCCTGAGCTGTGCCCAATTTGAACGGTTTTTCTCCAGTTGTTGAAGGATAGGCCTGCAATTTTGCAAAATAACTATTATTTGCCTTTCTCAAGGAATCAACAACTTGAAAGTACAGTGCGATGGATTGTTGGGGTTCTGCAGCTGCATTCATTTACAATATGTCACTTTTTTTTCTGCAAACAGAATTTAAAACAGAAAGCCGTTATTTATTTTCTTTCCGATATGAACTGCAAGTCTCTTCAGTAAGTGGAAAGCACTCACCGTCCTGCCTAATGTTTTTGTTTACAGCAGAGTACAGATGCTGCTTTTCTCTTAAGCTGCCAGGACATTTGAGACGATATTTTAAAAAGTGCTGTGCCTTTGCACATTTCCGTGGCACTTTCTCGCCCTTGATCAACTGCAGAAGTCAGACAGTAGACCAGATCATTTCCCCCAGCCAAGGAAACTCAGCATGGATCAACTCAATAACCTGATATTCCCCGTCAACTCAATGTGCCCAATTTAGCAGAAGGTCAGCGTTTTGTTTTTTTTGTTTTGTTTTGTTTTTTTCCCCACCAGAGACCATTTGGTGACCTCCCTCTGTAGCCCCAGCAGGACCAGAGGAGACAAACAGAAAGTGCTTATGTCGACCTTGCATTAAGAGCTGGACTTCTCAAGGTGAACAGCTACCCGGTGTGGGACAGGGGGGCTTTTATGTAAACCGCTTGTGTCACATGCTTGTAGATTCGGTCTTTCATATATTTTTTTGGTCATTATAAACAGTGTCGGGGTGGATGTTCAAACTTAAAGATGCACTTTGGGTGGGAAAGTATGGTGTGTGTGGTTGCTCTGGCTGCAAATCCTCTTCCATCTTTTTATATGCAGAGGTGCCCTTCACAGCGTTAAATTAAACACTCTTGTCTCAGAGAAATTATGGTGCGACTACGTCCTATTTCAAGAGGGAGGAATTCAGATCAGATTTATCGTCGCCGTCTTCATTTTGAAATTTCTCCTTCCTGCTGTTTTTGCATTTATACCATATATGTTTTTCCAGATCCAACTGAGAAAATTGAATCGACTACAATGAGACACCTCCATCCAAATTTCCCACATTATGCTGTTATACTCGTACGCAGCATGGGTCTGTTTCTTTGCTAAGGAGAGAATTGAATAGGCTGGCATTATAGATCTGTGAGAAGATTATACAGGATAATTTTTAGCCATTTCTCACAGCAGTCATATAGTTTTCACTCAGTCTGAAATAACTATCGTGCACCTCAAGGTCGTACAGCTTCAACTTTGGTTGACTTGCGTGAGGGTGAAAACTGCAAGTGTGCTATCAGTATTTTCTTTTGGTGACAAGAGCTGGCCTTCAACCCGTTGAAAACGATTTTGAGATATGAAAGGAGACGTTTTGTATTTGAAAATGTACATTAAACGGTGTCAACAACACAGAAGAGGTCAGAGTCGAGTCCCCATGGAGACTGAATCTGGCTGCCGCGCTCGAAGACCCGACACCCCTCCCTGAGTGGCGGCTCTGTGATGGCTCTCAGTTTCTCTCATCATGTCCCTGGCAGCTTTGACACAGGTAATATGCATGCAGGCTGACAGTGGCCGGGATGCGCAGCAGAGACAATGATGTACATATCATTTTCCTCGCTGACTGATTGAAGACTGTAATCTGTGCTGGACTTTCTCTCTGATTACACACGTCTCAGGGAGCAAAACAAGGACTCTGAGTTGCCACTGGGCACTGTGTTCATCCAGGGCTTTCAGCCTTCAAGAGGACTGAAGTCTGCCTTTAAGGTGAGCTCAATTTTTGTCCCATTTACACTATTGTTACAAGTGTCGGATAGAATGCATCTGGTGGATAGTGGTCAAACATAGACTGTCTGACGATGACTCTGACACAGAGATGTATCCAGCACCCAAGGTCACCCCATACCCATCTACTGCACAGTTACAGGTTGCGTTGCACACCTGGAAATTCTCACAAACAAGAGAACAATTTCACATTCACCACATTTCACATGTCTCCAGCTGCTTCTGAGAGCAGTGTGAAACCTGTCTCACAAGACCAGAAAGACAATATGTTGCTGGATGCTTTATTCTAACAATAAAGCAAACCAATACTGCAAAGACTTTTTTTTTCTTGCATAAGTGAGATGTTTGTAATTTGCATAGTCGCACATTTGATCCACTCTTCACATGCCCGGATAACCTTGTGAGGTGCGCTTGTGACTTTATGTGAAACCTGAGAAATGTCCCTGTTGACAATAGGTCAATCCTTTACAGAAGGTACCTCGCACATTACAAGGTTGGTCTCCAGGGAGAAGTAATGGGTTCTGGGCAATTGACCAACCTGCCATGCTTTACTGCACCTGCACTGAGTTAGAGCTGTCATCATTACCACTTCCTCTAACGTTCCCCCCGCAGCAACTCAGACACTCCCACCCACAGCGATATTTCACTCCGGAGGAACATTTTCACTTTACATGCATCTCTCGGCACACAAGTGGAAGGTAGATTTTTGGATTCAAAGCATTAACGTAACGTCTAAAAGACATTTGGGGTCCTCGGTAGTTTCCCAAATCGTTACCGGCTGTGATCTGGCTTGAACTTTTCAGATTGAGAACCAAGCTTGTCAAAAAGAGAAACTCTTAAGGATAAAAAGGTTGAAAGAGACGTCTTCTTGTATTTTCTCTGTTTCAAAATATGAAGAAGATGATGTTAGTTATTTGAATGGCATTTATCCTGTGTTTTAGTGGGTTATTCACAAATGATTGCAAGATTGTAAAATCCGAAAATAATCATTAGGCAGTTCGGTGAAAAAAGCCATTTGAATGGTTCATTAAAGTGGATCAGAAAAGGAACAAGCTCCTGCATTAGTTACTTAATCAAGACTTGCTGCTAGAGAGCACCTTTAACTTAATTTTTCATTAGTACAATCCTTTAGAAAATGTTGTACATTTAAATGAGTACAGCTACACTACAGACAGAGGAGGAATCAAAACTGTGGAGGTCACAGACATCACACACAGCTAACTGATTACACCGCTGTCTGAAATCCGGACTAATCAACATCTACGTCTTTGTGCTTTTCTTCTATTAAGACCAATGTGGACAACATTCAGTGCTTTCAGTCTTTCTTTTTTTCCCTTTTTTCTTTTAATGGATACACAAGTTTCCCTAAACAGTGACTTTTCCCAACACATAATTCATTTAGTGACAGCTTGTTTTGTTGCCAAGACCACTGAACTGAGATCAAGATGTGGCCAAAGTAGGGGTGCACCGAATATTTAGCCCCCGAATATATTTGTTCGAATAGTGCAAAAAAAAGGTACATTTAGCCGTTGGTGGAGTGAGTTAAAAGCAAGGCTGAATAGTGTCCGTGACAATGTGGCAATGACACAATCGGTATGGAATGGAATATTTAAAAATACCAGAATATATTCAATGAATCCTTATTTTTATTAAAAAATAAAAAAGCTAAATTCTCCTTTAATATTCGGCATTCGGCCAAGGATTTTAATGTTATTCGTTGTTTTCATTTTGGTGCATCCCTAGTCCAAAGCCAGAGTGGATCAGCTGTGGACGAGTTAAGAAACCAGGATGAGACAGCTGTTGGGACAAAACCAGAAAGATTTAATGAATTTATTTAAAATCTGCACACAGACATAAATCAGTCATAAATGTCACGCGCATCATGTCTGCTACATTATTCAATACACATTAATATGTATATCGTATTGTATGTGTATCATATAGTCTCCCTATACGATATAATACATTTAGTACGATACAATATGTGATATGGCCAAATGGTTTATCTTTCATTTGAAAAAACAGTGACAGAAAGGGGACAGCTGTGTATTTCGATTTTAATTTCTCAATATTACCAGAACAATAAACGAACCAAGACACACAAAAGAAAACACACCTGGCAGTTTGACAGAGTTGGAAGTTATACATTAAATATGCCACTGTGTATTTAATTTCAAATGGACATTTTCCAGAAGTAGTATGCATGAGCCATTGTATGTTGGAGCTACTTTAACTAACACAGATGCTGTTAGAGTTTATTTTGATAGACAGAGTTATGTGACAGCATATGGCCCAGAGAATGTGTTGTGTAAATGTCGTCGCTGAAGATGGAGCTAGGAGAAAACCTCTGACAAGCAAATGAAACAAACATCCTTGAAGGGCGCTTAGGTTGGTAGTTTGTAGTCACTATTCCCTACAGACTGCTAACATTAGGCAGCATACTTTTACACCTATCTGGCCTCTTATGTGGCCTCTTTCTACACAAAGCCCTCTCTTGAACCATTACGTTGCACCGTATTTGCATTTTGCTAGCTTTACTGGTGGTTTCTCCATTTTAGTGAGCCAAATTTCATCACAGAAAATTTGGCAGATTGCTGCAGTCAGCCACAGCTGTTTGCACTGTCTCCCAAATGCACTGTCTTTGAATGCAGGGAACGCTGTTAACAAGAATTTCAAATTATTAAGTATTTGTTTTCTTTATAGAACCAAGGTATGAACAGTAAAAGGATCTTAGCCTGACAAATGAATAGGACACTTGATAGGCAGTTTACTTGATATACTTATTCAATTAATATAGGCCTAGTTATTTTAGTCTTGTGTGAACCTCATATGAAATTTGAATCCTTTTTTTTGTCTGCTACCAAGATAAGAAATACTGAATATGATTTACATTTACAGAAACTTAACCCATTTGGCTCTGTAGCGATATTTTGATCACTTCATGACTACAATAGTTATTTGATGTCATTTGTTTACATAATTCAAATGTAAAAATGTCCTGGACTGACTGAGTCGAAACTTTATCATATGGAAAAGTTCATAAAAGCAAAAAAAGCAACAAAAAAAAAAAAAAAAAAAGAAGAAGCAGGAAAAAAAACATCAATTTGCCATATTAAAAATGCTTCAGATTAAGGCTCTTTTGCTCAGAAATAACTCAACATTGCATGTCTGTAGCAACTTTGCTCTGACTTGCAGATGTTTTTCTTTCAGTTTTCACTTCCTCCTCCCACACATGTCTTATATCAGTATTTGCTGGATCCAAAACGACCAGCTTTGAAAATGAAGGAGAGGAACTTTACATTGTGCCAGAAAAAGGAATGGAAATTGCAGGCAGTGTCAGATAATTGAGCTTGTCGTAAGAGACATGTTAATAACAGACAGAGATGCAGAAGACTTGTCACTTCGTACCCTGGGTGACAGACTCTCTGCTGTTGATGAGCTGTTTTAGAGGGGAAATTGTTCCACGCAAACACCATCGTTATTACAAGCTGGCAAGCTTCTCGCTTGTGTACCAAATTCTGCTCGAACTGACAGAATCCAATTGACCGGCACATATTCATGCACTTTATTTTCTTTATTCTCACCAACAATGCAGATAATTACTGCACCAAGTAAGACTGAAAATAGAATTTTACTGTGTCCCAGAAAACAATGCCAGAGCTGTCTCAGCAACATGTCTGCTGAAATTGCTGTGACTGGGAGTCCTACTGTAAGAGAAGCAGCGCTCCAATATTACTTGTCAACTTAAAATCCACTGAAACCATATTGACACTTTGCTCTGCTATAAAAAGCAGTTGCAGTTTCTTCTCTAAAGCCACATGCAAACCTTCACTTTGTGCATCATCTAAGAGCTACTGCTGTGCTGTGACTCAACCTGCTTCTGTGGGTTTCCATTTATACTGTCATTAGTAAACACATTCAATTATTCTGACTGTAGAAGTAGCTTTGTTTTAAACACTGATAAATGTCTTCGACCATTAAAGTGAAAGGAAATTAATCGTTTTTGAAGTGCAGTTTGTGCTTCTCAGCTTTTTTTTATTTTGAATCTCAGGTAAATGAATCATTAGTAGATTGGAGCATACATTATGCTCAGAAGGTCACTTCCATGTGAATAATTCACCATTTTTCTTTTTCATTTGCCACTGAAACTTATGCAAACAGGGAATAAGCTAAAAAAAATGATTAAACCATATTTTAATTCAAAGATTCTTAGTTTGTGAAATCAGAAATGAGATATCTGGGTTTCTTTTTCTTTTTTTTTAATGGTCCTGTAAAATATTTTCTAATCAATCTCACAGGCCTTTTATTTCTTTCAGTTACATCAACAACATTTCATCAAAACTTTTTATCCTTTGACTTGCCAATAAACTTGTCCCAAAAATCAATGACCTTAGCTGTTATGTTTATAGCAGTTATTAAGGAGCAGACCCAGGGTAGAGGGCTGGGAAACCTACGTTGCCCTGTTACGTTTAAACACTAAATGAGACTAAAAATGACTGGACATGGATTTTGGTGTTAAAAGACAAATTCTGTCTAAATTTCATGTCTGTGTCCCCATCATTAATCCCCTTGGGAGTATCAGCGTTGCAAATGGGATGTTGTCTTTGATGGTTGTTCCCTCAGAGAATAGCGCCAGAAGCGAGAAGAGTCTCCGAGGGACCAGACCACATCTGCTGAGTTCACGTCCCTCTCCCACCTCCAGCACATCTCATTAATAAGGAGCCTTTCCTGACACCATGTCAGCATGTCGTGTATTTTTCTGAACTTTGACTTTGTTGTGAGTCCCATAGCGTGGAGGATGTATGGCTGCCATACTGATGTTTAGGGACAGTGTTGTGCCGCTGTCCAACAAGTTGTCCGTTATCTGCGGGAAATGTGTCCGTCCAGAGGTGGGGGGCTTTGTGCTCTCAACCAGGCCACCTCTCAGCCTTTGTGCCAGTAACAAGCTCAGCTCAGGCTCCAACGAAGCGAGAAATTGTAAACTCTCCGGAGAGGCCCAGAGGAGAGATAAGGGCTTAGTGTTTGCTGGCAATGTGCATAGGGATGAATCTGATACGGCCGAGTCCCACACCAGAATGGGAGTGATGATACCTCCCCTTCTATGGAGAGTTATGTCTAATCCCCTTTACCGGTGTATTCACTTGCAAATATTCCTGTCACCATTAATATGTATTAACATCCTTCACATGGTGTTCAATACAGATTTATCAGACTCCGTTTTTCCTCTTGTGCTCACCATCGTCTCTGTGCCGCAGCTTTTCATAAAGCAAAAATATCTGACGGTGCTGCTGATGTTCAAGCAGCCTGGGGGTACTGTAGGAACTCCTGAGATAACCTGCAGCTGGAGCATGCAGACAAGAAAAAATTCCTCCATGGTTTATTTGCATCACATATGTTTAAATAAATTCACATTGAACTTTCAGGAGTAAATTTTCCATGGTGAACATACATTGTTAAGTGGAGTAGTGAAGGCAAAGGAGCATGAAAAATGGTAATATTTAGCAGTATAGTGTGCATTTCTTTTTCCAGGAAAACGTCTCAAAATACTCTCATTTTTCATATTTGGAAACAAGTGGATAGTTATTTTAATGATATTTACATTAGTGTGATATATGTGTAGTACAGTTTTATAATAGATTTTAGTCAATGCCACCAGCGATTATTTACATTTTAACAGCAAAGTCAGATTTTTTACTGTTTACCAAACCTGGCATTATCCTTCAGATGAACCTACACATTTTAAATGCTCAGTTACACTTTTAACCTTTACTGTAAAATATGCAATACCCCTGAAATTTCACAGTAGCTATATGAAATAAGAATGAAATGAAAAATAATGATAATGATTAATTAGAAGAATATATTGCTTTGTTCCAGAGAGCGATGGTTGCTGCATTAATGATCCCGGCACCTTTCTGTCTTTCATTGGACTTGATGAATCCTCACACTGAGCACACTCTGTTGTTTCTTCACTGTGTCGTGTAGAGGAGGTAAAGAATCGTCCCTTATTTTCAGTAGGGATGTAACGATACTTCGAAAATCAACTTAAAATAGATTCAAACTGGTTAAATGCCAATCGATGTAGAAAAAAGGAAAATCAATGCATGTAATACATCAATGCAGATGAGGTACAAAACAAATAAAACTTATTTTGTTCATAAAAAGATCTGTGATCATTTCCATATCCATAATAATTATAAGTTCATTGTTAAGTCTTGTTAGTACAACATAAAATGTCACAGTTTTAAACAAGGGAGAAAAAGGCAAATATAAGAAAAATTGGCCATTTGCCCATAAAATAACTCAAATTAGTTTTGTTGGGGAAAAAATCAAAATTAAGAACTTGAAATCGAGAATAGAATTGAATCGTGGCTTGAGTGAATTGTTACATTCCTAATTTTCAGCATTCCCTTCAGGATAATCAGCTCCAGCATTATCTCCATCACACAAGCAGCTTTTTCACCAGTTTGTTCGGCCTCTTTCTCTCTGTCTCTGATGCCCCAGCAGACGGCTGCAAAGCTGATTGCACTGTCCACAACCCACTTCTAGCAGATATGCGTGGTCTTCATGCAGACATGAAATGATCTGGGCTTCCTGAAGAAGTAAACTCTGCTGCATCCCTTCTTCTAGATGGCCTCTGTGTTGCATTTACGGCCTAGTCTGCTGTCTCGCTGAACCATCTTCACCTCTTCTCCCAGGATGTAAACAGGGTCTTGTTTACGCCTGTTCCTCTAAGTCAACAATCATCTCCTTTATTTTGTTTGTGTTCAAGATTAGTAATAGTTACCACACCATCTCAAAAACTTGACTGACCAATTCTCTGTACTCAGCTTCTCGCCCATCACTGATACATCCCACAGCAGCAGAGTTATCAGAGTGTTTTACCAGATGAAAAGACTCAGACGTACAGCTGGAAGAGAATTGGTGAGAGTACAGTTCCTTGCGTTGCTCCTGTGCTGCTGACCACAATCTCAGACACACAACCTTTCAGTGGTCAGTTTTTCCAGGTGGTTGTGGAGGCATCCATCCATCCATGTTCTCCACAGCATGGGGACTTTTTCTACCTCGGGCTGGTGGTGAAAAGGTGCAGAAGAATCCACCATTGTTGTTCTGAGCTGGATCTTAGAACCCTGCTGCCACCTTACTGACCTGCAGCCTTGTACCGGCTCAGTCTCTCCAGCTGCTTCTTCACCTGCAGGAGACAGGCGGGCTGGAGGAGGAGGCAGAGGAGGTCTCAGTGTGTTCTGATGTGGAGGGAGATGAGGCTGTTAGGGTCCATGACGGAGCTGCAGGGGACCGAGTGGAGGTGTGACAGGAAAGCTGGGAGCTCATGGAGGATGTGTGGTGTGTTTGACTGGAAGCAGGCGGAGATGATGCTGAACTTTGTTCTGAACTGAAGAAGCTCTTCAGCTC